>JAQPPZ010013871.1:600000-781392 GCA_028583015.1 Wollemia nobilis
AAATCTCTTGGGAATCCTTTCCCTATTACAATGTTTATGGACTTCTATCCAAAGGAGACACCAATCCCCTAATCAAGTTCATGGATCTCTATCCATAGGAGAACTCTTTCTCCTTAGCTCTGGCTGGTGATCTTCTAGAAGAACTATTGCCTCCACTACACTGGCTTATGGATCTCTATCCACTGAAGACTCTTGCCCTCACACAGAAGACCTGTCTTCACTACCTTGGCTAATGGACCTCTATCCACTGGAGACTATCATCCTCTATACTCTGTCACCTCCAAAGCTTACTCTCAGCTCTATCTCAAATCTACACTAAACATAGTCCTTTGGTCTAGCACAAATCTGCTCAATATCTATCCTCAAATATGCACTAAACATAGTCCTTTGGTCTAGCACAAATCTGCTCAATATCTATCCTCAAATATACACTAAACACAGTCCTTCGGTCTAGCACAAATCTGCTCAATATCTATCCTCAAATATACACTAAACATAGTCCTTCGATCTAGCACAAATATTCTCAATATCTATCCTCAAATCTACACTAAACACAATCCTTCGATCTAGCACAAATTTTCTCAATATCTATCCTCAAATATACACTAAACACAATCCTTCATCTAGCACAAATTATTCTCAATATCTATCCTCAAGCCTTAACACAAAGCTTGACTTAATCACAAATCAACTCTGCTAGATCTGCCCCAAACCTTAACTCAAGGTTTGAACAAATCAATCAATCAACTCTGTTCACAAGTCTTCTCAAAGACTTATCTCAAATATGCATTGTAAGCTTCCACAAAAGCTCACACTAATCTATCCACAAGTCTTCACCAAGACTTGCCTCAACTCTACTCCACAAGTCCTCACTAGAACTTGTCCAATCTGCTCAACAAGTCTTCACCAAGACTTACCTCAAATCTACTCAACAAGTCCTCACCAAGACTTACCTCAAATATTCTCAACAAGTCCTAACTAGAACTTGTCCAATATCATAGAAACATATAGAGAATTGTTAGAGACTCAATATGCTTCACACTCATCACAATGCTCAATCACTTTCAATCTCTTTCTCAAATCAAATTAGAATATAGAACAATTTGTTTCAAATAATTAGAACTATCACTTCAACACTTCCACTTGACTAGGCTCAATCAACTCCACTCAATCAATCACTCAATGAAATACTCCTTGCTTACAAACCCTAGTCCAAGCATATGAACATTCACTCAAATATTTCCAACAATGCTTATCAACCAATCTCACATAACAATGATACTCATGTTCTTTCACAAACCCTAGTTCAAGATAGTTCACAACTTCACATAACAATGATACTCATGTTCTTGCACAAACCCTAATCATGCATATGAAGATTCATCCAATGTTTCCAACAATGCTTATCAAACAAGGTTTCTATCTTCAACCTTTATTCTAGAAAAACCTTGAAGCATTAATACAAAACCAAACTCAACAATGCTTACCAAACAATCCTTTTCACTCCAAATTTATTTTTAGAAAATCTCAACCAATCAATTACTTCAACCAAGGAAGAATGTGCCCATACCTTTTACTTGATGAAGAGTAGACTTCAAAACCTGTTTTAATCAAGATTAAACTCTTTGCCAATCTCAAGGGTTAGGTTACCACAACCTCTTCACAAAATAATTTTTACACAAAACATCAAGTCCTCTTGTACACCTTATAATCTCCAAACTCAATATTTTAACTCAAATAATTTCATCAAAAATAACATACATAGCAATTTTCCTTGTACACCTTATAATCTCCAAACTCAATATTTCACTTCAACAATTTCATCAAAAATAACATACATAGCAATTTTCCTTGTACACCTTATAATCTCCAAACTCAATATAATAAAATCATTCACCACATACACAAATGTCACAATAAAAATATTTTAATATTTTCACCTTATAACTCCCCTAACACTTAGCATCCATAAAAATTAAAATATTAAACTTGCATACCTTTTATTTCCTCCACAACCTTCGATGCTTTCGACCACGACTTAGGCCCTCCAAGGGCTGCGTCTTCACATGGGACACTCGGCGCTCACTCCTCAATGACTCTCTATAAAACATGCCGAACGCAAAAAGGGTAAGCGCCAATGTGATCACGGGAGTCGAACCATGGTCACACCACAAGCAAAGCCTCAACAATTTCAAACCTACCACCTACGCTATCACCATCGGTGGGATAGCCAAAGTCCATGCTATCCAAAAACCTTAAACTCTCATGTGCATGGAATGAAAAAAATGTTCCCTCCTCCTCGGATGCAGTGAATGAATCAACACAACGCATGTAATAAATTGGAGATCATCGAGAAAAGATTGCTTGGTAGTCTTTGGAAATGAAATCATTTCCTTATTTATATGCATGCCCTTTGTCTTCAATACGTCGGTGGACATTCAAATTCAAATTCGAATTCGAATATTAAAATTAATTTTAAATATTAAATAAATATTTAAATTAAACCTTAGCACCCATCATTATTTAAATTAAAATTTTAATCAAAGATTAAAATATTTTAATTTAAATTAAATCTGCTTGTGGGTCTTTTTCAACTTGGTCCTTGATCTTCTTTAGCTTGATTTTTGGCCCGAAATAATAATAATAAAATATTATTATTTAATTTGAACTTGCTTCTCCTTCCTTGGGTCTTCATCCTTTGGGCCCTCCTAGGTATATAATATTTAAAAATAAATATTATAACCTATTGCTTTTCAAGACCTTCTTGCTTTTGGAAGAAACACTTAATGTCCTCAAAGATGACGAACATAGCACAAAAATTCTTTTGACATCAATGACAACAAATCTTGCTCATATTTCCAACAATCTTCCCTTTGTCATTGATGGCAACCCATTTTATTTTTCTTTTTTTTTTTTTTTTTTTTTTTTTTCTCCCCCCCCCCCCCTAAATCTCTCCCCTTTGTCATGGGCTTTTCTTTTCTTTTTTTTTTTTTTGGTTATTTTTTTTTTTTTTTTTTTTTTTTTCTTTTTTTTTTTTTTTTTCTTCTTTTTTTTTTTTTTTTTTTTTTTTTTTTTTTTTTTTTTTTTTTTTTTTTTTTTTTTTTTTTTTATGTTCATCATTATTTTTCTTATAACACTTAATGTTATTATTCCTTGGAGGAATTGGGATATTGGGATTTCTCCTGGTGAAGCCATATCTATTCCTATCATGAACCCTGCAATTCATTGCCTTGTGACCAAACTGATTACAAGAGTAGCAATACCCTTGAAATAGCTACCTATTTTTGAAGTTCCCATATTCCTGTCTTTCATGTGTCCTACACTGAGAAGCTTTGTGCCCAAACCTATGACATGAGAAGCATCATCCATTGAAATTGCCTTGCCTTGACCCCATGGGTCTTTTATTCTCTTTTACCCTATGCTGGTTTTTGTTCCATCTGTTCCTCATTTGTGCATTGTTCCTTTCCTTGTTGAACTTTCTATTGTCCAACTCATCCTTAGAAGTCTCACTTTCTCTTACACTCTCTTCTTCTAAAGTTTCTTCTTCTTCAGAACTTGAGATTGACTCCTCTTTTTGTTTCTTTTGTACCTGTTCAAAACCAAGACCTATTTTGCTTGATGTAGGTTTTTGTGTCTTGATAATCTTATCCAAATTCTTTGAGCTTCTCCCAAACCTATGTAACCTATCCTTAGACTCTTTCACTTCCTTCCTTAGTGAAGCTACTTCATGCTCCAACCTTTCACATTCTAAGACCTTTGCTTCTAACCTATATTTGAACTTCCTTGTCTTAGCCATTGACTTATTTAGATCCTCTATAAGCTTTCCTTTCTCTTCATCACATTCTTGAAACTGAAGCTTAAGTTGGGAGTTTTGCTTTCTTACCATTTTTAATGCATCAAGAGCATGAATAAGCTCTCCCTCAAGATCAACTTCTCCCTTCTCTGATTCTTCCTCTATTTGTTTACCTTTGAAAACATCTTCATTATTTTTTGACTTGTCTTCTTTAGGATCACCTCCTTCTTCTTCTAGAGCCATAAGAAGATTCTCTTCTGGTCCTTCAAGTGTATCTTCATATTCATCATCACTAAAACTGAAACCACTCTTTGTACAACTATCCTCAAGGTGACCAAAGTTACCACATCTAAAACATTTGAGGATTATTGGTGTTCTTTTCCTAACCACTTCTTTTTATTTTGCCAGAAATAAAACTTCATCTCTATCATTATCTGAGGAACCATCATCACTATCAGTTGAGTACTTACTTGCCTTATCTGCATAGAAACTCTTCTTGTGCCTCTGGAAAAACTTATTTCCTTGTGTACCTTGTCCATCCCTATTTTTCTTTTGGTACCTGTGCCTTTCTGCATCCCTGTTCTTATGATCCTGTTTCTCATCACCACTGCTATTTCTAGATTCTGGACAATCAGATGCATAGTGACCATATTTTCCACATTTAAAACATCTAACTGATTTTGTACCTTTATATTTTCTTGAGTCCTTGTTCCTTCTGCCATAATTGGCTTCTTCATCACTGGATAGCTCATTGCTTGAATCTGACTTCTTACCCTTAGTCTTCTTAGTGGCTTTAAATGTTGCTTCTTTCTGGGGAATAGGTTCCTCTTTTATTCTTATCTCAAATGCTGTGAGAATGCCATGTAATTCATCTCTTGTCAAATGATCAATATCTTTTGACTCTTCTATAGCTGAAATATTTTCACTAAACCTTTTTGGGAGTGACCTTAGAATCTTATCACACACATCAGGTTCTAAAACTTCAAGCCCAAGTCCTTGCATGGAGCTAACAACCTCATCCACATGAAGTAGATATCCCACAATATTTTCTTCATCCTTCATTTTTAGGTCTTCAAATGCTCTCTTGAAATTTTGCAACTTTACCCTTTTGACCTTTTTATCTCCTTCATATATGCCTTGCAACTTATCCCAAATATCCTTTGCTGATTTGCAATGCATAATATTTATAAACTCTGTTTCACGTAAGCCCTTTTGAATTGCATTCATTGCTCTTGAATTATAATGATGTAGAAGCTTACCATATTTATCTGTAGGTGGAGTTTCTGGTGGTGTGTATCCATTTTCAACTGCTTCCCACACTTCATTTCCAAGTGCCATTAAATGAAACTTCATCCTTGTGCTCCATAGTGTATAATTATTCCCATAAAACAATGGTGCTGAATTTCTTGAGGATCCACTCTGAGAATCCATCTGTGTTCTTGTAAGCTTTTCCTTCAAGTTGTTAAACTCTTTCGAAGGAACCCGCTCTGATACCAATTGAAGAACACAAGCTTATACTGAGAGGGGGGTGAACAGTATAAGACCACTTTTTACTTTTCTTTCCCAATCAATATTATGCAATGTATCAATAGCAATATCAATAACAGTAATCAAAGCAATGCACAAATCACCACACACAATAGAGACACCAATTTAACGTGGTTCACCCAATGTGGGCTACTCCATGGAGAAAATATTTCACTAAAATTTTCTCAACAAATCTCTTGGGAATCCTTTCCCTATTACAATGTTTATGGACTTCTATCCAAAGGAGACACCAATCCCCTAATCAAGTTCATGGATCTCTATCCATAGGAGAACTCTTTCTCCTTAGCTCTAGCTAGTGATCTTCTAGAAGAACTACTACCTCCACTACATTGGCTTATGGATCTCTATCCACTGAAGACTCTTGCCCTCACATAGAAGACCTATCTTCACTGCCCTGGCTAATGGACCTCTATCCACTAGATACTATCATCCTCTATACTCTATCACCTCCAAAGCTTACTCTTAGCTCTATCTCAAATCTGCACTAAACATAATCCTTCGATCTAGCACAAATAAATAAATCCTCAAAATAAAATACAAATTTATCCTCAAATATGCACTAAACATAATCCTTCGATCTAGCACAAATCTACTCAATATCTATCCTCAAATCTACACTAAACATAGTCCTTCGATCTAGCACAAATCTTCTCAATCTCTATCCTCAAATCTACCTAAACTAATCCTTGCGATCTAGCACAAATCTGCTCAATCTCTATCCTCAAATACACTAAACATAGTTCACAAATATTATCCTCAAATATGCACTAAAAATAGTCCTTGTCTAGCACAAATCTGCTCAATCTCTATCCTCAAGCCTTAACACAAAGCTTGAATTAATCACAAATCAACTCTACTAGATCTGCCCCAAACCTTAACTCAAGGTTTGAACAAATCAATCAATCAACTCTATTCACAAGTCTTCTCAAAGACTTATCTCAAATATGCATTGTAAGCTTCCACAAAATCTCACACTAATCTATCCACAAGTCTTCACCAAGACTTACCTCAACTCTGCTCCACAAGTCCTCACTAGAACTTGTCCAATCTACTCAACAAGTCTTCACCAAGACTTACCTCAAATCTGCTCAACAAGTCCTCACCAAGACTTACCTCAAATATGCTCAACAAGTCCTAACTAGAACTTGTCCAATCTCATATAAACATATAGAGAATTGTTAGAGACTCAATATGCTTCACACTCATCACAATGCTCAATCACTTTCAATCTCTTTCTCAAATCAAATTAGAATATAGAACAATTTGTTTCACAGAATTAGAACTATCACTTCAACACTTCCACTTGACTAGGCTCAATCAACTCCACTCAATCAATCACTCAATGAAATACTCCTTGCTTACAAACCCTAGTCCAAGCATATGAACATTCACTCAAATATTTCCAACAATGCTTATCAACCAATCTCACATAACAATGATACTCATGTTCTTTCACAAACCCTAGTTCAAGATAGTTCACAACTTCACATAACAATGATACTCATGTTCTTGCACAAACCCTAGTTCAAGATAGTTCACAACTTCACATAACAATGATACTCATGTTCTTGCACAAACCCTAATCATGCATATGAAGATTCATCCAATGTTTCCAACAATGCTTATCAAACAAGGTTTCTATCTTCAACCTTTATTCCAGAAAAACCTTGAAGCATTAATACAAAACCAAACTCAACAATGCTTACCAAACAATCCTTTTCACTCCAACTTTGTTTTCAGAAAACCTCAACCAATCAATTACTTCAACCAAGGAAGAATGTGCCCATACCTTTTACTTGATGAAGAGTAGACTTCAAAACCTGTTTTAACAAGATCAAACTCTTTGCCAATCTCAAGGGTTAGGTTACCACAACCTCTTCACAAAATAATTTTTACACAAAACATCAAGTCCTCTTGTACACCTTATAATCTCCAAACTCAATATTTTAACTCAAATAATTTCATCAAAAATAACATACATAGCAATTTTCCTTGTACACCTTATAATCTCCAAACTCAATATTTCACTTCAACAATTTCATCAAAAACAACATACATAGCAATTTTCCTTGTACACCTTATAATCTCCAAACTCAATATAATAAAATCATTCACCACATACACAAATGTCACAATAAAAATATTTTAATATTTTCACCTTATAACTCCCCTAACACTTAGCATCCATAAAAATTAAAATATTAAACTTGCATACCTTTTATTTCCTCCACAACCTTCGGTGCTTTCGACCATGACTTAGGCCCTCCAAGGGCTGCGTCCTCACATGGGACACTCGACGCTCACTCCTCAATGACTCTCCACAAAACACATCGAATGCAAAAAGGGTAAGCACCAATCGATCATGGGAGTCAAACCGTGGTCACACCACAAGCAAAGCCTCAGCAATTTCAAACCTATCACCTATGCTATCACCGTCGGTGGGATAGCCAAAGTCCATGTTGTCCAAAAACCTTAAACTCTCACGTGCATGGAATGAAAAAAATGTTCCCTCCTCCTCGGATGCAATGAATGAATCAACACAACGCATGTAATAAATTGGAGATCATCGAGAAAATATTGCTTGGTAGTCTTTGGAAATGAAATCATTTCCTTATTTATATGCATGCCCTTTGTCTTCAATACATCGGTGGACATTCAAATTCGAATTCGAATTCGAATATTAAAATTAATTTTAAATATTAAATAAATATTTAAATTAAACCTTAGCACCCATCATTATTTAAATTAAAATTTTAATCAAAGATTAAAATATTTTAATTTAAATTAAATCTACTTGTGGGTCTTTTTCAACTTGGTCCTTGATCTTCTTCAGCTTGATTTTTGGCCCAAAATAATAATAATAAAATATTATTATTTAATTTGAACTTGCTTCTCCTTCCTTGGGTCTTCATCCTTTGGGCCCTCCTGGGTATATAATATTTAAAAATAAATATTATAACCTATTGCTTTTCAAGACCTTCTTGCTTTTGGAAGAAACACTTAATGTCCTCAAAGATGATGAACATAGCACAAAAATGCTTTTGACATCAATGACAACAAATCTTGCTCATATTTCCAACAATAGATTTGTTGAAAGCCTCTCTACATAAAATGTCCCAAGGGAAAGAAATCACCACCACGTTCAATGTGGCACAAGATAAAGAAAAAATATCTCCAGCAACCCTGAAGAACAAGCCTCCTCCATTCTAAATTTCTCTTAGAATGGAAGGATGGGTGGTCCAAAATTGTATGATAGACTTAGGTGCCTCAAAAACTGTTATGCCAAAAGCAGTCTATGACGAGATGGGTATGGATTATACAAGATATTGTTAGGGGTTTTTAAAACTTTATGACACCCATGTAAAGACCATAAGAGTCATAAAGGTTTTTGACAATGATGAGCAGATAATTGACTTTCTAGTCAGAGAGGCTTGTTTAGCCAATGTGCAGGAAGAGCTTTCCCAAGAAATAGATCAACAAGATGTTATTCAATTGAAGAACAATCACATTCCTAAAGGCCTGATCACATTGGAAAGCTTGTTTGATAATGAGGATGGAAAGAAGTCAAGGACTATGAAAATAGATGATAAGATCTGTAGTGAAATCAAAATAGGAACAAATAAGAAGATTAATGTTGGAATAAGATGTTCTCTGGAAGAAGTTGAGGGAGTCAAGGCACTATGTTTTAAATACCTAGACATCATTGCATGGTCTTATGAGGACCTCAAAGTTTATGATAAGAAGGTCATCCAACATACCATTGAGCTAGAGCCTGATGCGAAACCTTTTAGACAGAGACAAAGGCTTGTGAATCCAAAAATTGAGTCCATAATGAGGTAAGAATTGATTAAGCTTCTAAAAGGGAAGATTATCTATCCTATCAAGCATTCCACATGGGTTGCCAACTTGGTCCTAGTAAGAAAGAAGAATGGAGACATCTGGTTATGTGTGGATTTCTAGAACTTGAATAGAGCTTCATTAAAGGATCATTATCCACTTCCTCAGATGGATCAGATTATGTAGATGGTGTAGGAGTAGAAAGGTATTCCTTGTTGGATGGCTTCTTTGGGTACAACCAGATTTGGGTTAAGGATGAAGATCAATTCAAAATAGCCTTCACCACCAAGTGGGGCACATTTGCTTATCAAAGAATGCCATTTGGCCTATCCAATGTGGGAGCCACCTTCCAGAGGGCCATGGACTATGCTTTTGGTGAGCTGATCAATAAAATCATTCTGATTTATCTGGATGATATGACAGTGTTTTCTCATAGGAAGGAATCACATCTTGAACATTTAGAGAAAGTTTTCCAGAAGTGCAGAGAGTTTGGCATATCTCTCAATCCAAAGAAATCATTCTTCGTTGTTCATGAAGGCAAATTATTGGGACATGTAGTCTCAAAAAATGGGATGGCAATAGATCCAGATAGAATAAAATCAATTCTAGCCCTTCCCCTACCTACAAATAAGAAAGGGTTGCAATCCTTCTTTGGGTAGATTAACTTTGTGAGGAAGTTCATCTCGAACTTTGATCAAGTGGTCAGGCCCATCTCAGAATTACTCAAGAAGAATATGGAGTTCAAGTGGACTGAGAAAAGAAAGCAAGCCTTTGAGGCTATAAAGCAAGCAATTACAACTGCACTAGTATTGATAAATCTAGATTTTAGCAAATAAATTATTTTATATGCCTATGGAGCTGAGGAAAGCTATGCATCAGTACTCACTCAAAAGGATGCGAATGGAGAGGAACACCCCATCTTCTTCTAGAGTCAAAATTTGCATGAGTATCAGACAAAGTACAATTTTATTGAAAGACAAGGTATTTGTTGTGATGAAATCTTTAAAGAAGTTCAGGCAGTACTTAGTTCAAAGTAAGACTCTGGTCTACGTGGTGCACCCAGATGTAAGAAAATTTATCCTTCAAGGAGAATTAGGTGATAAAAGGGCTGGTTGGATTACTAAAATATAGGAGTATGATGTAGAAATCCACCCTACCAAGTTGGTCAGAGGAAGAGCATTATGCCAAGAACTCGTAGCTAAGGTAGATTCAAAACAAATAGTAGCTTATTAGGAAATGGAAGATGATCACAATGATAGTTTTCTAGAAAGTTATGATTGGATAGATCAATTGATAGCCTATTTTCAGATAGGGGTATGTCTGCAAGGTCTCAATCCTTCATAGTAGAGGAGATTCAGATTGCAAGCTATGAAGTATGTATTACTTTTAGAAGGTTTGTATAAGAGGAACCTAGATGGAGTACTCCTAAGATGTCTGAAAGATAATGAAAAATAGAAGGTCATCGAGGAATTTCATGGAGGCCTATCTGAAGGTCACTTTTCAGGAAGGATAACCACTATGAAAATAATAAGAGTAGGATACTACTAGCCCACTATCTTTACAGATGTTTTCAAGGTAGCTAAGGCATGTGATAAGTGTCAAAGATATGTGGGAAGGACCAAGAATGCAATATTTTTGCTCAAACCAATTTAGGTAGAAGAGCCCTTCCAACAATGGGGACTCGACTTTGTTGGAGTCATTAATCCCAATTCATTAACAGGTCATAAGTTCATCCTTACTGCCACTGACTATTTCACTAGATGGGTGGAGGCTATTCCAACTAAGAAGTCAGACCAGGAAGTAGTGATTGAATTTCTAGAGAATTTGATTACAAGGTTTGGAATTTTGGAGGCACTAGTGAGTGACAATGGCCCAGCTTTCATAGGTGCAAAATACATTGAGTTCACAAGCAAGTATGGCATAAATATAAATAATTCTTCTAACTATTACCCTCAGGGAAATGGATTGGTGGAATCTACCAATAAAAACTTGCTCAAAATTCTGAAAAGGGCATTGGAAGAGAACAAAAGGAGTTGGCATCTGTTACTTGACCAGGTTCTGTGGGTGGATAGAATCACTATCAAGAGGTCTATCAAGACATCTCCTTATGCATTAGTTTATGGTAAGGAAGTTGTTTTGCCTACTCATCTGGAGATACCAACTTTGAAATGGGCCAGCCAAGATCCAAAACTTGATCAAAGTCCGCTAGAGGCCAGATTGATGCATCTGCTACACTTGGAAGAACAAAGAACTCAGGCATATGAGAACTTTCAGAAATACTCCATGAATACCAAAGAATGGTTTGACAAAAAACAAGGTTCAGAAAGTTCAAAGAAGGAGATTCAGTGCTAAGGTGGAATGCTGAAAAGGCTAAGCCAGGCAATCACCAAAAATTTGATTCTTTCTGGGAAGGACCATTCAAGATTGTCGAAGTGAAGGAGAGCAATGCCTTCCAACTCCAAGATCAAAGAGGAAACATACAACCCATTCCTGTAAATGGGTATCATCTCAAACTATATTTTAGTTAGAGGAGCTCTCCTATTGTAATATATGTACATATGTTGTATTATATTTTCTTTATGTACACATGTTGTATTATATTTTCTTTATTAAGTCCAAAAAAGCAAATGGAGAAAATGAGGTCATTTTTCGCTTGCAAAAATGACTATGATATACTCCGCAAGGAGGTAATGCAATGTAGAATCCATAGTCAAAGTGGTCAAACAATGCTTACCAAAATCAAGAACAATGGAATTCAAAGTTCAGTGGGGTTTTCAAAAGTTTCAAAATTCCATAATCAACTTGGTCAAAGTTGCCATTGTGGAAATACAACTAGGAAAATTTTTAGGAAAGCACCAAAAGGAACATGCATTTTCAAGCTAGTGGAATCAATAAAAGAAAGTATAGCGTTAAAATCCATTGAATTCATCATTCCACCACGAATATGGGTAAATAAATGCACCTTGAGAAGTGTACCAACGGATAGTTTACCACCATCTACCATGAATGTCATCCAATCAAATATGCATTCTTCATTGACAAGCCATGCTTCGCAACATATGATTCGCTCATTTGAAATCATGGGAGGTAACCACCCACTCATTCTCATTAATGGTGAAGGAGTGCTCGAAAACCTATTTAAGCAAGCAAATTCAAATTTTTAGTCATTTACGAGCAATCGAGCTGAGGAACCATAACACTGTTGAGAATAGTTTGTTGCATACTCCCTAGAGCAATTTGTGAAGAGTGAGTTACTTAGAAGCTAAAATGGCATCATATTCAGCAAAGTAGACTGGGAAATATGGTAAGGTGGAAAGACCATATTACACAGACAAGAAGGTAGGGGTCGTAGACACAAGGATGACGTACTCAACTAGAGACAACCTGAGATGGGGATATGAAGACAAATTCTTCAAGGGGGAGCCTCTTCCAGACCAAGGTATTGGGGCTATGTATTCTTTCCTTGCTTATTATATTTGTGATGCAGTCCATCCTTACCCTGAATTAGTCTCTACCATAGCAAAATTCTATGACCCTGCATCTAGGTCTATAAGAACATCCCATGGCAAGGTTTTGTTTCATATTACAGAGCAAGCTTACCGAGATCTATTTGCAATGGGACAAAAATCCTCTGTACCCCCTAGAGAGTTCAGCTTAGAGCAGCAGGCCAAATATTACACTCTGAGGAACCATGCACAAGATGGAAAACATTTTAGAACCTGGGTGTATGGCCAACTTAAGACCATTAAGTCCAATCAAGCCCTACCCACGACTCCTATTCCTACTAGTGAATTTGTAGAACCAGAGTTGTACTCCATGTTGGTCATAATAGCTAGCCTTGAGTCAGACCTAGACATAAAATACTGGTAATTGGCCACTGCATATTGCATCTCCAACACCAGGATGTACACGGCATAGACAGGGGATAACAACAATGCCCCAATTTACTTCAACTGGCTCGTATTTCTCACCAAGAAAATGCATGAGCAGCTGGTGGATATGAAGGAAGATGAAGAGAACCCAATATTCAGACATTGTTCCAACTTAGTTTGGATGTTCTTTAGTGCTACTAAGGATGAATATCCATGGATATCAATGGTCGATAAGGATGCATATGGACATATACTACCAATATATTATTGGACAAGGGTTCTGAGTAGAACACAATCATATTATACTTTCAATTTTGAATTCCTTAGACTAGCTCTACGAGTTATGTATGGCGACTACCCTAGATTAGCCTCAAAAATTGAAAGTAAAATCAGAGTGAAAGGGGTGAAAGAAGGATACTAGTACCTCCTAATAGAGGGTACAATCATAAGATTATATGGTTTCATAGAGAAGTCATTCTTATTGCCTCATTATGTCACCCACCGCTTATTCACACTAGAATATTACAGGTAGGTGGACTACATAAACTATAGGTTTGGTTTCAAAAATAAGAGGAGAGCAACCATGGAGTACGATTTCAATGAGGGTGACATCACCATATGGAAGAAATGGCAATGTGAGCAAATCATAGCAACCTTGGAGAAACTAGGTCTTAGCCAACTTCCATAGAGGTGGGGATATGATCTAGATGATTTGTTCATGAAAAGAATTAAGGAGCTGCATGGAGAAAAAGTAGCTAAATTAGTGAAATCCAAGTGCACACACATGGAGAAAAATAGGAATAATAGAGAGCAGTCCCCCATCCAATGGAATGTAAGTGCTATGGAACCACTTCCACCTTGGAGAGATTTCTATGTGCATGCAAATGACTATGACCCAACCAAGAGTTCTCATCAACTCGATGATGTCAAAAGGAAGGAAATGGAAGAAACTTACAAATGGTCTCCAACCAAAATTCTTGAATGGTGGAAGATGAGGGTTGAGAGAAATGCAATGAAGGGCAAGTATCCCAATCCTAAAATTGATGAAGAGTTTGAGAGGAGGTATGATGAACATTTTGCAACTTGGAAGGCCCAAAAAAAGAAGAGCCTAGCATTAGTTCTAGGAAAAGTGAAAATGAGTGAGGTCGAAAAAGGTAAAACAAAAAGCAAGAAGGCTGGAGCAGCTAAAAAGTAGCAAGAGTCCACGCCACCATCCACTACTCCTATACAGAAAAATGAGGATACCATGAAAGAAGCAGGTGCAACAGAGGTTACTCCAAGGAGGAGAAGGTCCGAACACAGAGCCACTGAGGCAAAGACCCCTATAAAAGAAGATCAGAGAAAAAAGGGAAAGCATTAGACCTCACTATTGTAGCCTCCTCCAAGAAGAAAGGTAAATCGGTCCTAGTTATAGAATCTATAGAAGCACTTCCTCAACGGGAGCTACAACCAACTATAAAATTTAAGAGGAAGGTGGAAGGTGTAGTATTGGAGATTGACATCAAAGCTCTTAAGAAACAAAAGTTGAATGAAGCAGAGGAGGTGACACAATCTCCCACTACATCAGGAGAGGAGAGAACTCAGGAAGAACAATAGAAGAGTGCTGAGGAGATTCTCACATAGTCTACTATAGTAGGCTCAGGTATGATTTTTGATCTCTTTCCTCCTTCTTCTCCTACTTATTCCCTAGAGAAATATCACTCCCCTTCTCAAGATCAAAATATGGTAGAAATATCATCATCAGAACCAAACTCCCCACAACCATATCCACCTCATCCACATTCACCTCCTCATTCAGTTCACTCTCCACTTCATACAATCGAGAATCCTAAAGCATCATCTACCCCTCCTTCATCATAGGTTCCAGTGTCATCTCCACCTCCAACTTCCATAAATCCAACTCCCCCATCATCATTACCTCCATTGATAATGGCAATATCACTACCATTAACTCCTCCATCAACTATGGCAACTAGTTCCATTTTAGTTGCTATTTCTATTGTGGACACAGACTCCACTCTTATTACCTCCACTCCCCTCTCAGATATGGTGTCCCCTTACTTCCCTATGAATGTCACTTCATCTACTCCCATGGATCACCCCATAGTAGCATATTTGCAGAAGATCAAGAGCACCTCACTAAAAGCACAAAAATTCTGGAGCATGAAACTGGCTCAGTCTTCCAAAGGAGCTGCTAAGGTGAGAAGAACAATGATGGTTGATCCCCTGTGTCCCATAGAGGATAAAGTACAAAATGATCCCCTTGGTTGATAAACCAGAGGAGGATATGATAGTGGAAGACTATCAGATAGTGGAAAATATTGAAGATATAGCACAACTGGTCACAGAGGATGTGTTGGTCACCACCAAAGCTGGATTAGAAACCATGTTCATCAAAACCGACATCTATAGGGAGAAGTCCACCAAATTGGAGGAAAAGGTTGCCAAGCTTCAAGCCACCATCAAGGACCAAAAGAAAGAAATGCAAGCTTTGGTGAATGATGCTAAGAAATGGTAGAATAAGTTTGAAAATATGGTCGATTTCAAGGAATAGGTTCAGCAGTTGTAGGAGTAGAATAAAGAATATGCAGAGCAAATATAGGCCTTACAAAAACAGCTCCAGGTTGAGAGAACAAAGGTGGTTGGATTCTCTAAGACCAAGGTGAAGCAAGTCAGAAAAGAAATCTTATCAAAAATCTTGGAGAGGTGCTCCAAAATCCAACACATCTTCGACTTCATGGATGAAGCCAGTGAGGTGTTGCAAATGACAAAAGAGGATATAGAGGCCATCACCAAAAAAATACGACCGATAGCTCCTCAGGCCAATGAAATTCTCAATTTGTCTGAGGCTAAGTGTAACCAACTGGGTAAGCCTATTCCCAATAAGGATTGGAACACCTCAAGAATTGTAGCTAGAATCATCCTGAAAAGGAATAGTTTGCTTCAAAAGGGGTGGTTGTTGATTGAAAAATTGGATGATGAGCTTCAGAAGATCATTGATATCAATGAAGAGATGGTGCAATATGGTTTCAATGGATTTTTGGAGGAGAATAACCTGATGATATCAAAGGAGGAGCTCCAAAAAAGCATACAGGCATTGATTGAAGATGAATCAGAAGTGGATGCATGGCAAGAGCCAATCGATCAGGATAAAGTAACCCAACTGATAAAAAATTCAACCAAATTGAAATATCTGATGGTAAACTTGGCAGAATAGGGAACTTCTTTCTCCTATGATATTACGGTTGAACTGCGTTACATCCATCAAAAACTTTTGGAGATTCAAAATCCTTCTCTAGCATCTTGGAAAAAGGCCATGGATACCTTGAACCAAGCTAATCATATTCTAAAAGGAGATCCAAAACAAAGGGAGGCCAAAGATAAGGAAATACAAGAGCATTCAAAGGAAGATCAAGAGGAAGAAGTACAAGAACAGGAAGCTAAGGAAGATGAAGAACAGGAAGAAGACCAAGAAGGAGAAGGAAATGAAGCTGAGGAGTAGGAGGATCAACAAGAGGATACACATGAAGAAGAACAGGAGGAAGAGGTTGAAGAAGAAGATAAAACCATAAATATCTTAGATGAAGAGATGGCAGAAGATACTGCCAAAGATCAAGACCAACAATAAAGGCATGAGAATGCCAATAATTTTGTTGTAACATAGTTCAAAATTTTTTGAATAATAATGATTAGTGAAATAAGCCATAGAGGTAGTTTTGTAAAAGAATTTTTTGGAGCCTGACAATGTCAGAAGGTAAAAGAAGCATGAGTCTATCTAGGCATGAAAAAGTTGTGAAGTTGAGTTTTGAGGAATAACTATTTGACCAGGTATATAAAGGAGTCTATTCCCATGCATTTTGAGTATAGTAACAACTGCTTCTAAGCATGGTTTCCATGTGAACCGTTACTCTCTGAGTCTTCCTACAATGGCTTAAGAGAGTGAGGTTTACAAGGAAGTTATTCCTGGAAGTATAGTCTACAACTAGTAGGAGCGAGTTCCGCTTGTTACCAAGGAGATAAGTCAGCAAAAGTGAGGACTATGGATGGATAAGAGACATGGCTATGGTGCTAGCTCACCCATTTATTTTATTTTTTGACTCCAGTGCCCAAAGGATAAGGATCTGAGTTCATAAGCCTTGCTAGCAATGCTCCCTAGGAGGCACCAAAATGTAGGTCCAAAAGGCTACATACTTAGCAATTTTTGTAAAATTGGCTAAGTGTCAAGAGAAAACTCCAAAGCAATGTTAAACTCCGCTAAGGTGCAGAATCCATGGTCAACGTAGTCAAACAGTGCTAAGTAGAATTCAAAGTTGTGGAATTCAGAAGAGCGATGCCAGCACAAGGGTATTTTCCATAGTGGAAGATCACAAGCATATCAATTTTGGAAAAAAGGATGACCAAGTGTCAAAAAGGATATATACCAAGTATTGATAGGGTAAATCCATTGGAATGTGAAATCCGTAGTCAGCACAGTAAAACAAGGTGTAGTAGATATTGGAGTTGTGGATTATGGATTTCAGGAGGTAAAGCAATGTCAAAATACACCCAAGATAGTGCAAAATAAATGTTTCACAATCAAATTGGTCAAACCTGACCTATCAGAAAACCAAGTAGCATATCCTGAAGAGTGGCACAATTTGTTTCTAGATGATCATTCTATAGTCAACTCAAATAAACTCAACTTGGTAGAAAATAAAGTAGCGGATTTCATAAAAATACGTCAAGCATCACAAGAACCTCATTCTAAGATCAAACCAGTCAAACCTGATCTAGAAAAAATCCAAGGAGTAGATTCTAGAGAAGAAGAAGTACAACAAAACCTAAGGAGTGTAGCAAAAAGAATCAAGGAAGATCAAACATCACCAAAATCAAGACTCACCTACATTTTTAGTTGTAGATCGATGGTGGAAAGTCTTCTCAAGAACGAAGGATGATCCAAATTGACCTGTAACCATTCCAGCTATTGAATTCAGTTGAGAGCCAAACAACTTGCAAAGATTAGAATTGCAATGTTCATGGAGTACAACTCTATTCTTTTTTTTAAAATCTATGAGAGGTCGCCACCTCAACATTCTACTGATCTAGCAAGAAATTCCTTGTAATATTTCTAGTTTTTACTATCATTGTAAAATCTATATAAAGAGGTCGAACCCTCATTGTTAAGGGTCGGCTCTAGAGTGTTTGCTTGATATATTACTATAACTTGCTAAGAAATCAATAGAAGGAGCATTACTTGGATGTTTACCTCTAGATTTTTATCTTCATCAATTGTGAGTTTATTTTATGAATGCATTTCTACTACTATTGTTATGATTAGTCAATTCTGTTGATATTGGATTGCTAATTTGGAGCAACTTGGAATGGTTCATGCCTAAACAAATACTATAGAGGACTTCTATTTCTGTTAGTCTAAGTGTTGATCTAATTCTGCTATTTGGATTATTAGCATTTTAGATGTTTGAAATAGTTCTCTGAGTATTTCATTATTTTAATGGTGAAGATAATAAGTTTTGAATGTTGTTAGTCCTAAGTGTGGCATACTAGAAATGTGATTGATCAATGGATTCTTAATATTTGTCAATGTTGTTAGCTCTATCCGACCATTATTCATTCAACTATTTTCTAACCCTTATCTCATTTCTATCCCTAAACTTACACATTTATTTGAGCTTAATTGAGTCAACACCTGAATTAGTTGACAAGGTATACCAACCTACTCTGGAGGTTGGATTGAAGTAATATTTGATCCATCCAATGTTAGGGTTTGAGTTGTGATTAGCGGGTATGCACCTCCTAGAAGTCATAGATTCATAGTCATAGTTCAAGTTTTCCTTGATGTCAATTCAGACCCCAACACTAGGTAAATTAGTATAGTCTCATCGATTAAACCTAAAAACACTATGTCCATTGCCTTATAGAAATTTTCCCTTGTGTTTGATAGTTGAAATAACATTATTTAATATAAGAATGATCCCCATTTGTTTGTGAAGGTTATGTTCTAATATATATCCTATACTCATATTTGGTTATATCCTAAAACCATCATGTAATGCCATCATCTATGAGCTTGAAAATTTTCATAATATCCACCCCATGGAATGTAATAGATGATGGTCGTTGAAGGAAGCCCTGTTTAAATTTCCAAATTTGATGCATAGGCAAATGCATCCATATTTTTTCAGACAAGTATTAGATTTGCAACCCATATTGAGTGCTTCATTAGGAATATAATATATTATTAAAGCAATTTAAGCAACTATTTCTTCATAAGATCTCTATTTTTTTAGTAAAGGGACTTTATTTTGATCAAAACGTTATATAATTGGGCTCAATATCAATTATATGTTTAATTTATTTTCTATAATATACTTTGATATGTTCATATCCCATGCATGTTAGATATTATTATTACATTATTTTGTGTTACACTCTTGAAGAAGTTGAATATGAAGAGACGTGCTAGTCTCCAAAGCACCAAAGATCTCTTGATAAACCAAGATATACTTACTTGTATATAACTAGATATTGTGTATGATTTTTATTGAATAGAACAATAATTCTTTGTCACTCAATTTCATCATCTATTATCAAAGCCATAGTAGACCAGGTTTTATAGTTTTCTCTTGAGACTTATTTTTCATCTTTTGTAGACAATCCATATAAATATTGCTTATTTATTTACTATACTAAATGACCATGTTTTGATTTGGTGAATAAAATGATCTTTAATTTCTTATTCATGTAATATTTGCTTTGTCATAAATATATTGAATCTATTTTTAATTATGTTCACTCCTTCATTCTCTAGTCTAGTTCTTAATTCTTTCTACTAAAGACAATCAATTTGTGCATCAACCCATTTATTTCATGTGTCAACAAAATCATGTAACTATTTTAATTCTATTAGACCTCAAACCTATCTAAATTACTTTTGTAAATATGAATTTCTTGAGATTGCATATTGCCTCCAATTTTTCTATATCGCATATGTTTGTATGTGATAATTTTATCAATGGAGTCAGTTTTTTATGAGTGATAAGAAGAATTAACCATATTAGGGGTCTTTCTCTTATGAAATTATCTGAGTCATATTTTTTATTATGATGGTTTCTCTAAAGATCCAAAAAAATTGCTATTGGAAATGGTGCTTTAAATATTTCATGATCCAAAATATTAAGTACCTTATTATCGTTAAAAATTACATATAGTAAAAGACTTCTAGTGAGTGATCACATTAAAGCTCCCAAAGATGTAGTTATTGTAGTAAGACACCACGTAGTATCCTCTAGAGACATTGTTAAATAAAATGAGTGGCTTCAATGTAGGAATATTACCTATTGTAGGAAGACAAAAGAATAATTAACAAAGATATTTTCCTTGTGGGAGTGTAATAAATTAGACCTTGAGAAATTCTAAAAAAAAATTAAAAAGTACACAAAGTTTTCACTGAGATAAAGTCCATTTGCTACCTTTTTTTGAATGCATGAAGTAGCAAGTAGAAGAGTTGGAACTTTGGAAAAGAATAAGAAATTTTTGAAATAGAGGTCGAAGGATCAAATCTTATGAAGAACATTATTACTCCCCTAGTACTTTTTAAAATTTTGTCATTATTTATAGTATTTATGAGCAAATAAATGTAAAAATTAATCTTTACCTTTCAAAATTAAAAAGGAGAAGTAAATTTTTGGGTAAAAAGGTGCATAATTTGTGGTGGTCGACACATTTTTTAATAAAGGCAAGTTTGTTTTAAACAAAAAATTTCACGCTTTGTACATAAATAAAACATGTTCTTAAAGCACGCTCGTAGCTGGTATAAATGACACCTCTAGCTTGTGTTTATAGATAAAGTGGATGCATTGAGCTATTGTGTGTATATTAAAACATAGTTGCCATAATAATTTCTAGTAATTGATCCTATAAATCATCGAGGAGAAATAAAGATATCATTTATGTGATTCTTTTCAGTCTATTTTTAAAGGGGAAGTTATTTTTTTGCATATAAAGGTGCATTTTTTGTGGTGATTGACACATTTTTTTAACAATATCAAATTTATTTTAAACAAAAAATTTATGCTTTCTACATAAATCAAACATGTGCTTAAAGCACACTCGTAGCTAGTATAAATGACACCTCTAGCTTGTGTTTATAGGTAAAGTGGCTGCATTAAGCTATTGTATCTATAGTAAAACATAGTTGCAATAATGATGTCTAGGAATTGACGTTATAAATCATAAAGTAGAAATAAAGAAATCATTTTTGTGATTATTTCTAGTCCAATTTTACCTTATTCATCACTATTGTTAGACATAAATCCTAAGAAATTCTAAGTATATATGGAAGTTATGCCCATGTACAAGGATTCCTCTTTAAGTATGTATCATTGATAGGATGAATCCCTTTCTATACTATCTTGGTACCATGCATCATTCTCTTTCATATACCTTAAGGTATCTCTCACGTATGGTCACATATATCAAGAGGACTAGCTTATTCCTTATACTATCAAGTATATAGGAAGGTCGGGTATATATAAGGGATCAATATATCATAATGGTGATATATTGAAAAGGGGACCATTCAGGGGACATAAGAAACCCTCACCATGGTGGCATAAAAAAAATTCTCATAGAATCACAGTTACTCAAGGACCAAAATTTTGCACATTAGAAGACTAAAATGAGAACCATCCTAGTGGTTGAGAAACTATGGGGCATAGTCACCAAGAAATAAAATCAACCTAAAGAGAATGGATCTCAATAAAATTTTGATGAGGAAGATGACAAGGCACTAATTCTCATCACTCTTGGTGTAAGAGATGAAATTCAACAACACATTAATGAATTAGAGACATCCAAGGAAGCACGGGATATTATTTCTACTATATTTGAAGGGGACAATGAAGTCATAATTCTTCATATTCAACTTCAACTTCGTACATTGAGGGTTCAGGATGGAGAAATTATTGAGCAATTTATTTGTATGATTGTTGAATTGAAAGCAAGATTGAATACCATGGGAGAAATAGTAGAATATAAGATCTTAGTACCCATTATACTTAGATCTCTCTCAGAATTATTTTGAGTACTAATTACTTCTTTGAAAGTATTAAATAGAAGGGTGTCATTTGAAGATTTCATAAATATGTTTCAACATGAGGAAGCAAACAATCAATTAAAGGACCAATTGTCAAACAATGCACTCATCTCTACAAAGAAACCATAAAATAATCCTTCCACTTCTTCATCATCACAAAAGTAACCTAAAAAATAAAGGAGGTATTGTCATAGTGAAAGAGAAGGACATGATACAAGGTATTGTAGATACAATTCTATGACTTTAGGGATTCAAGTCCATAAACCTCCTAAGAAGAAGCCTCAATGCAAATCACAATAACAACAAGGGTATGTTTCATATGAAGAACTAGAATCATATTGTAAATAGGATTTTAAACTAGCACAAAGTACTAATATCTAAGGTAGTGATAAAACCAATGGATAAAATTTGGTATATTGATTCAAGGGCTAGTAATCATATGACTAGAGATGAAGTGTGATTTAATTCCTTAAAATCCAAATATGGGAAACCTATCATGATTGATAATGATAAAATCTATTAGGTTAAAGGAGTGGAAAATGTTCATGTCAATTTTATTGATGGAAAATGCACAATTAAGAATGTACTATATGTACTTGGATTATTAAACAATTTTTTTTCTATTTTAAAAAAGGTTGATCAAGACATGGTAGCTGAATTCAAAGTTGTTGATGGCAAGAATAAGTGTTTCATCATAAAAAATAGAAATTTTGTTGCAATTGGTTCCTATAAGAATGGCTTGTTTGCCCTCGATGTCATGTCATATCAAATGTTGTAATATCTACTACCATGATAAATGCTACCTCAATTTGGCATAGGAGCTATAAACATGAGTTTTGATACTTAATACAACTAACTAAGCATCACATGGTTAAAGGATTGTCAACTTATCACCTACACTACTTGTTTTCTTGGGTTGTTTAGCAAGAAAGCACTAAGTACCTTTTGATTTTAGCACTCATAGATCTAAAGGACTATTGGATGTCATGCATACTGATTTGTGCAGACTAATGCCATCTAGTTATGGTGAACATGGGTATGTTTAGATTTTTTTTATGATTATTCATAGAAAATATGGGTATATTTCCTACCAATAAAATTATATGCCTTTATAAATGTTCAATATTTAAATAAGCTTATTGAAATACAAATTGGGTATCATCAAGTCCTCTATTTAGATCAAAGGTGGAACATACATACAACATTTTTTCATGGTTCCTCACACAATATGAAGCAACAACTTACTATCACCTCCACACCATAGAAAAATGGGGTTGCTAAAAGAAGAAACCAGACCATCATGAAAATAGTTCACAACATGCTCACAAGATTTGGTCTAGAGTAGCAGTATTGGGCTAAAGTTATGTCTACAATGGTGTATTTTAAAAATAGAGAACTAACAAAGGCACTTGAATGGATTAAATGTAAAAAATCTTGATCTATGAGGAAGCCATTAGTTGCTCATTTCAAAATCTTAAGAAGGCATACATGCATGTGCCAAAACAAAAGAGGACCAATTTGGATGGAAAAAATTTGCCTTGTATGTTTCTTGGGTATGATTAGGTGTCAAAAGATTATCGAATAATTTATCTAGTCAACAAGAATATATATATATGTAGGGATGTGGTATTTGATGAATATTTTAGAAATTAAAAAAATGCTAAAGATCATAAGAAATCTAAATCTCCTGGTATAAGCATTGAGACAAATGAGGAAGTTCTAGAAGATGAGTTAGAGTTAGAAGTGGTTGATGATCTAGTAACAAAACTAGTAGAGGCTTCTCCACCATAATAACTAAAGACTCCAAAATGGCTAGAAAATACTCTCAAATATTCTAAGCTTGATGTACCACCTGATCTAATCTCCACATGACAATGTAGTCATAGTGGTACATGGTAGGAGGTAAATTTAGGCTTGATGACTTCTATAATGGAGAATATAGAACCAAAATCAGTAAAGGAAACATTAATCTTACCATAATTGAATGAAGACATGGAAGCAAAATGCACATCTTTTATTAAGAATGAAAAATAGTATCTCATTGATTTACCATAAGAAAAGAAGCTTGTAGGATGCAAATGGGTTTTCAAAATCAATTATATATTAGATGTATCCATTGAAAAATATAAGGCATGGCTAGTTGTGAAGGGTTATCCATAGAAGGAAGGAATATATTATGAATATACATTCACACATACATCAAACATGACCACCATTCATGTAGTATTTGCAAGGGCAGTGCAGTTTGGTTAGAAAATTTATCCAATGGATTTCAAACATGCCTTCATCAATAGTGATCTTGGAGAAGTATACATTACACAACCTAGAGGATTTGTTGAAAATAGGTAATATAAAAAATTCTATATACTAAAGAAGTCATTATAGGGGTTGAATCATGCTCCCAAAGCCTAGTATATCAATACTAATAATTACATATTGTAGCACGATTTCACCAAAAGTCCCTCCAATCCAAATATTTATGTCAAGAGAATTTGGAATGATATACAATGAATCTTGTGGTCTATGTTAATGATTTGGTAAACACTAGAATTTTAGAGAAATTCATTGATGATGTGAAGGGTGAAATCATTTGACATGGTAAATTTGGGGCTTCTACACTATTATCTTGGTTTGAAAAGTTACTAGAGAAAGAACCACATTTTGGTTGTATGAACATATGCCAAGACACTGATAGAAAAATATAGGATCAAAAATTGTAAACCTATGATGACACCTATTTAAGTAGGATTATAACTATCTAGATATGATAAATTAGCTTAGGCATTTGCTACTCTTTATTGTTAGATGATTGGAAGTCTCATATACTTGATAAAACTAGGCCTAATATTAGTTTTGTTGTAAGTTATTTTTCAATATTAATGTGAGATCCTAAGAAAAATAATTGGATATCTACTAATAGCATATTGTATTATATCTATAATATAATATAATATGGTCTGGAATACAAGAAGAATGATATTTTTTCTTACAAGGATAAAAAAAATCAAACTACATTGGATCTATAGATGACACAAAATCAACATTAAGATAATTTTTTCATATAGGATATGGACCTATCTCATGCCATAGAAAAAAAACATGTAGTAGAAATATCATCCATAGAGAAAGAATATAAGGATGCATTAGGAGTTGAGTGTGAAGGAATATGGTTGCAATTCATACTATCATATATGTATGTGTAAAAATCGATCAACCTTGTTGAATTGTGATAATAAAGTAGTTCTAAAACTAATCAAGAATCCATTATTTCATGAAAAATGTATATATATTGAAGGTTAATGTTATTTAATCTGAAATAAAATTTAGAATCACCAAATATAGCTCAAGTACATTCCCACCAATAACCAACTTGCAGATATTTTCACAAAGGCACTTAGAAGAATCAAGTTTAAATTGTTTTGCAACTCTTTTTTTTATTACTAATAACATAATAAGGGTGGATGTTAGACATTACTATTACATTATTTTTCATTACATTCTTCAAGAAGTTGAATGTGAAGAGACATGCTTGTCTCTAAAGCACCAAAGGTATCTTGGGAAACCAAGAGACACATACTTGTATATAACTAGATTTTGTGTATGATTTTTGATAAATGGAACATAATTCTTTGTAGATTGATTCCATCAATGACATAATTGCTTTAAAAATGCAAGTCTTTTAACATGCTTGTTCTTTTTTTATTCACTCTTTTCTTGACAACAAACTTTTTCCTTCATTAATCTCAACTAGTTGGTAGAAAGAGGGATTTATTTTGATGTTTGATTTCTTAGCACTATCATTCAAATTAATAGGTATTTTCTAGAGTGATTAGTGTAGACACCCAAATTTGAGTATTCTATTAGCTATTTAATAAAAGAAACACCTACCTCATCAAAGATATGAAACATCATAGGTGATTGAAAAAGTATAAAATGATCAGAAATGTATTTAGTGGCCTAAATAAATAGCATTATCCCAAAAGTAGTAGCACTAGATTTTTATTATACAAGTAATGCTATTACTCAAACTTAAACAAGTTTTTCCAACCTAACAATAGTTATTTTTTATATTAGAGCTAGGAAATTTTAGTGTCATTATGCTTTCAATTCCAATGTTGTTTCTTGATCAGAAACTAATAAAATATAATAGGTAGCTAAGTAATGTTACATACCTGTCAACATGATTCCTTGTATCCTCTACCATGGGAAAATGTCCATGCAATTCCATTTGAATTTCAATATTATCCTTTAATAAATAATCATATAGTATAAAACTATAAATAACCTCCATGTAATCTTGTCAAATCTCAATTAGTGATTAACAAGAAGAAGCAAATATAATGTAAAGCACCAGCAAAATAGGAATACCACAAGAATATGGAGATATATTTAGGATATCCCAAGCATTCCAAAAGTGAAAATGTTTGTATGGCTAGTAGGTCATAGATTTTTTTTTATCTTGGGATAACTTAATGAAAAGGGATTTTCATGGCCCCTCACAATGTGTTCTATGTAAAAATGAGGAGAGTATAGACCATATCTTGGGACACTGCTCAATAGTCTAGGAACTATAGCAATGGATTCTTAATATGTTTGGTAAATACATGGTGATGAATAGTAGAATTGAAGAATGGTTAAAGAAATGGTAGAGCACTTTTAAAAGTAAGGTGTTATAGACAATATGGTATACATTAAAATATACAATACTTTAGATTATATGGATGGAAAGGAATAGAAGAATATTTAAAGGAAAGAAAAGTAGTTTATAGGTAATGAAAAGGAATATTTGTTTAGCCATAGAGGAGTCTAAACCAACTGTATAACCTCAACCAACCCCTAAGCTTGAAGCAAAGAACTTTGATAGATGGATTCAAATTATCAATTGGAGTCATGATGGTGGGTATAGGAGAAGCAAAAGAAAGGGAAAATATAAAGTGAAAACTACTAGAAGCAAAGTTGGTCAAATTGAATTTTGATAAATCTTATAAAAGAAATCTAACACTAGTAGGAGGAGGAATAATTAGAATTAATAGGGGTAAAATTTTATCACATTACATTTTCAATAGTGTATTTAAGATAGATAATGAAGCTAAATCTTGGAAAACTTTGGAAGGATTAGAAATATTCAAAAAAATAAAATGGAATAGAGTATGGATGGAAGGTGATTCACTAATAGTAATAAATATAATTTTGAGGAAAGAAAAGGATCCACATAATATACAAGATATCATTGTGAAAATACAAGACCTTTCTATATAATTTGAAGAAACTAGGTACATATATTAAGAGAAGGGAATGAATGTGTAGATAGGCTAGCTAATAGAGGGGTTTTAATAGAGGATCATGAAGTTAAATTTTCTTTTCCATGGTTAGAGGAAGTAGTAAGTTTAGCTAAAGCTAACAAGAAAAATCTAAAAGGAGCAAATTCAAAATAATGTTATAGAGGATTACAAAATGTTTCAAGGGATCCATTATAGATCAATGCATTGGAGGAAACTAATAGTCTAGATTGGTCAAGCATACTATAATTTTGTGAAGTGAGTAGAAGTTTTCCATGCTAAAGCAAAAGAAGATGATATCATATGGACTTCATGGCTAAATGGATTATTTGATTTGTTGGTTGTTGGTTAGATTATGGGATAGAGTATGAATTGGAACTTTTAACTTTTTGAGACTACTAAACTATTTATTAAAATAATACCATTATGATTTGTTATAATATTATTATAATATGAATGAGATTTATTTCATAACTCATTCAAATGATTAAATTTTTATTTGTTTATTTTTAATTGGTTATTTGAAATTGAAATGAATTTTTCTTGTATTATATAAAGACCCATAGTTTAGTTATTATGCATATATTCCTTGATAATATTTAATGATGAAATTTCAACTTTTTGAGACTACTGAACCATTTATTACATTTATTAGGCTACATCATTAGGGGTAAATTATTACTTCCAGATCTATCATTGCACCCTACACATTGCATATTGATCATCTTGCTTCTTATAGCACTATGGTTCCTGCATCATCTTCCTATTTCATTTCAATTTTCAAATATTTATAAATAGCTCTCATATTTCCATCTTTTATGAATGGTTTATTAAAGATACCAAGGGGATTTGACTACCACATTACTAAGATAAACCTTATAGTGGCCTAAGCAGATCCAAAAATTCTAATTATAATTTTTAGTGTTTTCTTTATAGTTGATTGTAGGTTTTTCATGAATTCATGCCAAAAATCGTAAATCCACTCATCAATCATAAAATCGCTTTCCAGCCACAAATTCGCAAGTCCAAATGTAAATTTTATTTTCTTAGTTATCCAGTTCAAGTAGGTGCTCCATCAGACCAATTTCAATTCCATTTCTCAATTTTCTATTTGTTTGTATCAGTTTCATTCATAGATAATTTTGAAAACATAAGAAAATACCAAAAAATGAAATTGTAATGCATTTAGTTCAATAGGATTTTTGTACATTGTCTATTATTTTCAAATAAATTGAAATTGCATATAGTTCAGTCTCTAGTTGCATTTGGCTATACATAGGTGTTTGTTAATTAAAAGGAACACATTCAAATATTCCCCATTGTCTAGAATTAGAAGTGGTCTTAAAACAACTTCTTGGTGAACCCCTAAATCTGTTAACCATCACCAAAGGAGGTACATCACCAAGTACCCCTCACATTGAGGTGTAGGATTCTAACTTCCCATCCCCTTTCTAGGCATGGATCCATTAGCCTAAGGGAAAGGGGTGCAAAAATTTTGGCCTATATTATTTGGTGAACCCAACGTGAACTTTCATGTATTAAGGGTTCAAAATATTATATCACACTTCTCTTCTTTTTACTTTCTTCCCTTCTATTTTTTCCTTTAACGATCCATACTGACATCATTCTAGTTCCATACCACCCATGGAACTAGGTGGTGTCTAGCTTTGGTGTGGGTTTAAGGTCAAACCCTCCAACTTGTAAAGTTGGGTATTAAGTGGTGTACACCTTTTACTCCTGGGACAACTAGAGGTGACTAATATTAGACCACTTTGGAGTAACTTGAAGAGAGGATTTTGGTTAGAAGGGACATATTTCTTTTCACCACCTATATTTATTTTCAACTAAGTCAAGATCACATTAAAGAAAAACTAGTTGGTGAAGTAAATAAAATATTTTGTGTGGTATTTTCTCTGAGTGATTTTTGTTCATTCTTTCCAAAAACATGATCCAATACAAACCTATTTATGTTACTTCCTCGATCGACAATGTCAAGGGAACCTCACAAAATATATGGATTGGTTATGGTTACCCCTCTCAATAGTTTCATCCATATTCACCATCCTATTTACCACAACTTCCTCATATTTCATCTTTTCCCTCTCAACCAATCCATCCACAATTCTTCTTCCACATTCTTCCCTATCATTGTTGTAGTCACAACCACTTCCATATTCTCCTCATAACATGACATATCCATATCAACAAGACACTATTTTTTTCAATCCTACCATGCACCCACATCATACTTCATAATCTACCTACTATCATTCCACCTGCAATTATGAAAAAATAGGCAATTAGTTGTTAAATCTTGCTATTGCTAATACCTTGAGGAAAGTGGTGTCCAAGGTTATTCAAAAAACTTCACCATATAATTTCACCAAGCTCAACCAACCATTATTTGTAATCCTCAAGAAAATTCTAGATAAAACCATGATTGAGTTGCCTCCCATAAGGCAACTAGATATCACGATTGATTGGTATAATCCCAAGAAACATTGTGAGTACCATAGAGTGGATGGATATATGACACAATAATGTAAGAAGTTGAGATATGTAGTTCAAGACTTCATTGATTCAGGTTGTCTTGTTATATAAGACTTTCAACCTACTTTTGATCATAATCCTCCAACAAAAAATCAACCTCCTACACAACAAATGCCCATAATTAATCAAGACATAGGAATATTCCAAAATCCTCTACCCAATCATCAACATCAGTTAAGTACTACTCCATAAAATATATCCCTTTTAGAAAAATTTCAAACTTCTCCTACTCATAGGGAAGCCTTGTTGGAGATTCTAAGCCAACAGTTTGTTCCTCGAGACATTCTCCCTAGGGATATCATTAGTGTTATAAGTTCTCTTGGGATTAATCATATTTCATTCTATGATGATGAAATTCCTTCCTCAAACTTGTAAGAAGATTCATCCCTCTACATCATAGGATTTATTGGGGAAACATTTATCAAAAGTGTCTTTAAAGATAATGGTTCCTCACTTAATCTATACACTTATAAATTTTTTTAAGAAATTGAATTGAAGTATAAATATCTCACCGAATCTGATGTCACTATAAAAGCTTTCAAAAATTAATCCCAAGAATCTTGTCGTACTATAGCCCTTCCCCTTAAGGTTGGACCCAAGATCTTATATACCTTATTTTATGTGGCATATTTCCCTGCACATTATAATTTGCTTCTTGGATGCCCTTGGATTCATATGATGAGGGTTGTCCCTTCCACTCTTCATCAATGTTTGAAGTTTGAATCCACGAATCAACTTGTCACCATACATGGTGACCCTAGGCCATTCAAATATTGTGAAATAATTGGACCATTAAGTTATTCATCCTATCCTTCTTTGTTAACATCATCACCTTCTGTCCATTACCCGTCTTCATCTATATCTGATCATTCTTATTCATCACCCTCTGATAACTCTTCTTCATATACATATGATCATCCTTATTCACCATGCAGTACCATTCAAATCAGCCTAATTCATCTTCTACAGTTGACTCATTATCATCCACATTTCATTCTCCTATGGACCATTAAAGCTAGAAGAAGACTAAATAATAAGGGACCTCCTTATCCCTCTAACATTTTATTTTGTAATATGATAACTTTTGCACATTTTGATGGTAAATATTTTTATTCTCGAGAGGAACCTCCTTCGCTATCTTATAGAGATCTTGTAAAATTAGGGATCACCCCTCCTTTTGGTAAGAAAAATGGTTTTGTTCAAGAGTGTATAGATTTTTGTGTAAATGTTGCTAAATAAAATTCTATAAAGGAACTTTTTTGTTCAAAACCTCCTTTGATTTTAAATCCACCTTAGGTAATATCATGTATAAATCACCTTGTATAGTGTATATAGATCATCTTGTATATATCACCAATTCCACCATGTAAATAAAAAATAAAGAAAAAAATAAAATAAAATAAAATTTGTGCATGGTGTTGCATTTTTATCTAGTTTGCATTTCCATCATTGCATTCACTCATGTCATTTTACATCCCTTGACCTTGAAAATTTAAATTTATTAATTACATCTCCCCAAGGCAAGGGATGTAGTTCTTGCTTTACTCCATTGGCCTTGTTCATACACTTTGGTGCACACCCTTATTGAGTAGTATTTGCTTTGGAAATATCATTCCCAGTACCCCATAGTGGATAGCTTCATGGGGGCAACCTCCATTCGACCATTTGCAAGCATACATCCTAGTGGGTATATCTATGCTTTTCTTCGACCATTAGTGAACACTACACCCATAGTAGGGGCAACACCTCTCATCATATTTCTTGGGCCTTTTGGAGTTGTTGCTTTTAATCGCCTACGCATTTTAGTTAATTTTGTATATAATCATTGTTTTTATATTGCATTATATAGCCATCATTATGCATCTTATAGTTTACATCTTGCACCTTGATTAGCCCAATTTCCTATGCCATACGGTCATACTTATCCATCATATTTTATTATAGATAAACATTGTCATCTTCATATCTTATCTTGATATTTTCGAGTGATTAAGAGTATTTCTTGAACCAATCACATGATTCATATTTTAATAAAATTTTGATTCTTGATATTGATTAAAAATCTCTCTTGAACCAAAGCACATTTTTCCACTAAGAAAATTTTGAGTTTTGGGACTTGACCATGCCACTTTTGAACCAAGCACATATCACTTTTATTAATAAAATCTTGCATTCAGGAATATGATGCCATGATTGGATAGAACCTTGAAGTGAATAGTGCTTCTTGCTTTTCACATTATGCACATAGTCCAACAATCAAAATAAATAAATAAATATATATATATATATATATATATATATATATATATTCTTTACAAAAATGAAAAAAGTGGGTAGTAAGGATAGGGTAAAATTCTCATTAGGACTTAATTTGAGTGGTTGAGAATATGATTCCCCAAAGCTCTAACTTTTTTCACAAAAATATAATAATAGAGTGAGTGGTAATGATAGGATAAATTTCTCATTAGGACTCGATTCGAGTGGTTTAGAATATGATTCCCCAAATCTCTAACTCTCTAAATAAATACCCAACAATAATAAATAATGAGTCTCCAAGTAGTAAGGATAGGGTAAAATTCTCATTAGGATTCAATTCGAGTGTTTGAGAATCTGATTCCCCATAGATTAGAGACCCTAATATTGGACTACGCTCATGCATGGTGATACGTCTCTCTTGAATATACCTCTAATCACACATAAGTACAAGCTAGCTTCTTGGTTATCTCTATGACTAGTTTAATATTTGCTTTACTCAAGATTGATCAATGGATTCATTTGCACACACAATGGTTCTTAATTGACTTGCATAATTACCTTACTTGAAATTGGTAAATGAAATTCACAAGCACACACATTAGTTCTTAATATATTTGCATAATAATCGAGTTCAAGAAAGGAAAAAAAACTCATGGATCACACACTAGTTCTTGATAAGACCTGACCTCACTTCAATAACATCCAATATTTTCGATGAACCTTAACCAACTAATATCATAATACACTCATGGGCATGTATGACCATTATTGTAAGCAATGGATTACACATCAATCATTAAGTCTTGCATTTCATACCTATATCCATTGCATATAAGTATTTATATGATTGCTTAGTTGCATTGCATAATAGCCTATTAGGGTTTACATATTTTGCATACTTATACAACATTATTTGATTATATAGTTGCATGAGAACTTTGTGATGAAGGCATGGGATAATACCTAGTTAAGTTTTTATCATATACACATCGATTCACGCTAGGAGTTTCATGCCTAGCATAAGTCTCCTACATAGGATAGATTGCATCCTTCATACCCAGTCATTCACATCATTCTTCACACCCTTAATTTTGAATCAAAATTAATTTTAAGGGTATACATTTTTCATCATCCACAATGTCATTTTAACCACTACGTTCAATAATTTTTGGGTCATATACCTTCGATGTTAGCATAAAAATATACTTAACATAGGATCTACTTCATGACCATAAGCGAGGAGCAGCTTCCATTCAGGTCTTATGCAAGCATACATCCTTGAGGGTTATTTCTGAAAAATCATAATCATAAGGGTAGGCCACTCAGTACATTGAAATCATTTCTACAATGTTCGTTATAAGTCATCAATCACATTCTATAGATCACATTTTTAGTAGCATTATAGAAGTGCATTAAGAAATTAAACATAACTATAAGCATCAACATATGCATTATCATTTAGGTCATTTACAATAATCATTCATAAAATATTAAATACAACAAAAACATTTACATTAGCACAACACAAGTAAAAATACAAAAATGCAATATGGTATTTATCTTGATAAAGGGGTACATATGTATAGGTTAGACCAGTATACCACAATCAAAATCTTGGCATACTCATTCAATGAGGAAGTATAACACAAAAAGGTGAAACCCAACATCTCATTCTCTAGATCTGTGAACTCGATCGTGTGTGACTCAAAGTTTCTATCTCCATGGGTAAATCCATCCTCTAACCCTCTAGCATCACCTAGAAGTAGAGAGCCTAGTAAAATGACTCTCATCATATCACCCTTCCTAACTCCTCCTATAGGTAGCACTGCATGCTACTAATCAAGGAATGTGTTGGTCTTCTCAAAGAGGGCATAGTCCTCACCTAAGACTACAACTAGGCATGTTCCTATGATAACTAGGCCTCAACATACTGGATATGCCCTACCTAAGTAGTTATATGCTATGCCTAGGCCACTACCTGAGCCCTCAAAGCTGCTATCTCAATCCTCCGAGTAGCCACTTCTACCTCTAACTTTATCGCCCATTAATAATACCCTCCATATTAATATTTGCCAACATCAATTATCCTTATATCTATCTCACCTTGTGACTATTGTGGCACATCCTCCTGCTCAAACATGTCCTCCTATTGGACCATATCTTCCTACCTCAGTGCATTCACCTACCCTGATTCGATCACCTCCTCCTATCGATATCCAACTACATATCTTAGTATACATCATCTATATCTAGGCCTATGTGCACCCTACTGTCAAGGTCTAGATGTCTCTCTCTACTAATATCTCTCTACCTGCACTACTAGTTGTATTATGATAAGTATCGTTATTGTCATCATTTAATTTTAATATTTGTCAAATCCAGGGTGGTGTCCAAGGTTGTCTGCGATAGATAGTTTTGGCAAGCTATAGTTTAGTCATTAGTTCACAAGATTTATTTGGTGAAACAGAGGTTCATTTTTTATTTCAAGGTCACACTAACTCCTAATTTGTAGAATTGGAACTAATTTATCTTGCAAAATTAACTATTAAACTATAGTTGCAGAATTGACAATTAAACTACAATTGTAGAAATTGATAATTAAACTACAGTTGGAATTAAATTTGTTGAAGGAAGAACTATTTTATATTTTCTAATTGAAATGACACCAATGGAAAATTATAAATTTTAGACGAACTTAATTCAACCATGTAAATAAAAAAGGCAAAAAGTTATCAGAAAACTGCTACAAAACTTGTTAGAAAAAGTTGTTGAATTTGAAATTATATGAAGAATCGAAAGAAAAATTGCTCGGCTAGGGTTTGATGAGGAAAAAGTGCTTTGCCAAGATGGAAGTAGTTTTTGAAGGAGGTCTAAATAGTTGGAGGAATTTTGTGATGGCATCGGGCCCATCATAGAGAGTGCATGCTAGTGATGTTTTTTCATCTAAAAATGACTGGAAGAAATAGGATTTCCTAGTCCATGTCGAGAACCGCTTGTTAAATAACAATGGATGTTTGGAGCGATGTGAAGCCATGTCGATTCTAGTGGTTCAACCAGACTTGATGGTGGAATACATGGAGTATTTAACCAAACATGTGCTTATTGGAAAATTTTTGGGCATCTAAATTTCTCTTCCCTTTGTGGAGGCTTGGTTTAGGAAGACTTGGAACCCTGAAGATGACATGGAGGTGATGCTGAGTGCAAAAAACTATTTTATGGTGGTTTTCTCTTATCTTACGGATCATAAAAAAGCATTTGAAGGGGGTCCTTATTTCTGTAACAAAGAAAGACTCTTTATTAAACCCTGGCATGTGGGTTTCCACCCATCATAGGAGCGATCGTCGTGGGTTCCAGTGTGGGTTTGGCTTCTGTGGCACCCGTTGGAATTTTAGAGAACTGATATTTTGCATAAGATTACCCTTCTTCTTGGAAAGCTAGTTGGACCGTCACGACAGACGATGGATAAAAAGGTAATCTTTGTTGCCTATATCTGTGTTGAAATTGATTTAAATAATTCTATTCCAGATTCTATTGAAATATAGTTTGGATCGACTACATGGGTTCAAAAACTTGACTATGAAGCTCTTCCATTTCGCTGCCATATTTATCATGAATATGGCCACTTGCAAAGAAAATGACCTAATTTTATCCTTCGCATGGCTTCAAATCCTGGGCCCTCTTGGTCTGGATAAAATTTGGATAAATAAAAAGCCCCAATAAAGGAATGGGAACGTGATAAGGAAGGTTTTATTCCAGTAAAATCTTGAAACAAAGGACAAAGGGCAAACAAAGACCTTAAGGATAGCCAGACAGATGCTCTACTCAACCATTTTGAAATATTAGATGATCTTGATCAGTGCATGAAGATACCTGAAATGTCGCTACCTAATGCAAATATAACAGGGCCAAATCATATGTCTCTTCTTGAGGGGGAACTTAAGGAATTAGATCTAGGGGGTTTAAATGAAGAACAAAGGGTTTTGGATCTGAGTATAGGTGATATGGTTGGATATAGCCCTAGAAGGGAAACTATTTTGGAAAGCACATATTCAGTTATGCCCTCTCCTACTCAGGAACTGATGCAGTTATCCTTGAACTACAAAACTCCTATGGTGTTGGGATTGCAGCAAAAAATAATTAAAAAAAATGCTTTAGATAAGAATATGAAGGTGGGTCAAAAGAAGGACCGAGATAAAATTAAGTTAATGGGGGAGACTTTGGTGGAGTCATGATTGGTGAGAACATTGGACTACCATTTTTTTAACCCCTAAAAATAATTATCCTTTCATGGAATGTAAGGGGGTTGAACAACATCCCCAAACAAAAATTTGTTTGTGATTTAGTTCATGTACATTCTCTGGATGTGGTGTTTATTTAGGAGACTAAATTTTCTATTGATAGCATGTTCAATATTACTCCAAATTTTTGGAGAAGAGGGCAATGCCAATGTATTGGTGCATGTGGATATGTTGGTGGTGTTGCTTGCCTATGGGATCCAGTTAAGATATCCCCTCTTACTTGGATTTCTAGTAGATGGTCTATTTCGATGATCGGACATGATAATGAATCTAGTGAAACCATCCTACTTAAAAATATGTATGCTCCTATTTATTACAATGGTAAAGTGAATTTATGGGAGCACATTTGCTTTGTGAGAAGTCTAGCTCCCATGTATCCATGGATTTTGGCTGGAGACTTCAACTCTATCACTTTTTGAGAGGATAAACACGGTGGGGTTGATCGTCTTGAGCCTTTTTATTCTATCTTCAGTGCTCATATTCAGGCCCTGAACTTGGTTGACATCAAGCCAAATAATGGGATCTTTACCTAGCATAATATAATATGTGGGGAATATTCCATCTTAGAGAGATTGGATAGGTTTTTGATCTCCAGCTTTTGAATGGGTAATAACAAAAGTGCTAGTTCTATGATTCTGGAGGGTAGGGGATCTGATCATTAACTTATCAAACTCTCTACTCTAGAGTTAGGGCTAAAGAAGAATCCTTCATTTAATTTTCAACTTATGTGGCTTTGTTATCCTAAGCTTCATGATTTCATGCGAGGTTGGTGGACCACTGGCAAACCTCCTCATGGCACCACTATGTATTCCTTTATGAAGTGGCTACAATTTGTTAAGAATAATTGAAGAGATGGAATAGACTGAATTTTGGGAATATTTCCTTGGCTAATTTGATGGCTCTTAGGAGGGTGGAAGAAGCTTCAAGGAAGATTAGAGATCAAGGACTCATAGAGGAGCTTCTCATTGAAGAATTTGAGGCTGTGAAAGACCTTGCTGAATGGGAACTGAGGGAAGAATTTTTTTGGAAACAAAAATCTTGAGTAGATTGGTTTTAGGAAGGGAATAGGAACATGACCTTCTTTTATAACTTAGTTAAGGCTCATTGTAATGGTAAATGTTGATCACAAATCTGCCACAGGAAAGGATTTTGTGTATATGTGCCCTAGACCTGGACCAACATTGAAAGGCCGGAGGGAAGAGATGCCCTTCGTGCCAATCTCCGGAGAAGGCCGGCTCCTATACTAAACTATTTAGGGTTTTAAGCTAAGAGTGCAGGAAAGAGATAAAAAGAGAAAGGGTGTAGGAAAGAGATAAAAAAGAGTAAAGGTGCTGGAAAGAGATAAAAAGAGTAAGGGTGCAGGAAAGAAATTAAATAGCTGGGTATTGTGGTGGGAAAGAACCAGCAACACGATCACTAACTGAAAGCTTGAAGTAGCAACAATAAATACCAAGAATAATGCATAAATAAATACCACGCAAAGTTCCCTATGTATCCTCTGGAAGAGTTCCAGGATTCAACTATTCTCCCACGCCTAAATCCAGATTTCAGAATTATAGCAATTAGGAAAATATGTGAATGTAACAGAAACCACTAACCACAGGTGGCATAAAAGGAGTTTAACGCAATATTGTCTCCCCTATGTATCCTTCAGGAGAATTCCAGGGTTTTGTCCCCAATTACACACCTAAACTCAGGATTCAGAATTGCAGTATACAAATGAAGACAGAATAGCAAAAATAATCACTGAAGGCAGCATACAAGGAAGAAATGAAGCCCAAAGTCTTTAATATCGATTGCAAAAATCAAGTTACAACAGCTTTCTAGCAAAAGTTCCCCCCCCTTTTCTCATTACAATACTAGGGTTTTTATAGAGGACCCGACCCTCTGAGCCATTAATGCACTGGATTCGGAAGTACGCCCCTGGCAGTTACAAAAATTCGTGCCCGTCCCCTTCTGTGACTGAGGTTTCACATCTATTTCCACAATTAGCAACCATGGCCGCATCAGCTGGGGAAATCTGCATTTATGAGTCGTTTGACTTGTCCTGGGCCGCTCCGGGTGAGGTGCTCGAGTGGATGCACAAGTTGCCCTTGCCCTTCTCTGCGGCTGATAACTCGTATCCTATTGCTACAAATGGGCACCGGGTCTTTCGGGCCAGAAAAAATGCATTTATGAAACACTCAATTGCCTTGGATAAATACCCGGCCTTGGAATGTGTGCTTTTCGGGAGAAGCACCGTCGTCAGAAAAGGTTCCGGAGAAGCCTCGTTGAGAAATTGGCCCGAACTGGCAGTTCGCTGGATTTTTGGCCGACTTGGCCGACTTTGGCCGACGTTGGGATTCTGGCCGACGTTGGGATTCGCGGCCGACATTGGGATTCTGGCCGACGTGAGCTTCGCGGCCGACTTTGCATTTTTGGCCGACGTTGGACGCTTTGGCCGACATGAACTTCGAGGTCGACATTGCACTTCGGGGGCCAACACGGAGGTTCGCGGCGAAGTGGAGTTTTCTGGCCGACTTGGACATTTTGGCCGACTTGAAGCTTTGCTGGCCGACATAGCACTTCGCTGGAAATCTGCGCTTCGGGGGCTGACATGGAGCTTCGGGAGCGAAGTGAACCTTTTGGCCGACGTAGAGCGCTTTGGCCGACATTGAAGCTTCGCTGAAGTGGAGGCCCGAAGTGGCAGTTCGGCCAAATTTTGGGCGAAGTGCCCCTCATGCCTTAGAGATTTTTCTGCCAACTAGATGGAGGTTCGCTAAAACTGTGGCCGAAGTGAATGCTTCGCTAAGATTCTAGCGAAGTGACCCCGCTGACTTAGAAAATCCCGGCAACTTACAATCACAGCTTCGCAACTTTTCTGCCCGAAGTAGGTGCTTTGGTAGCTTCGCAAGCGAAGCTCCTTCCATGCCTTAGAAATTTTTCGAGCTCGAACTTAGGCTTTCCTGTCCCTTCTTTGCGAAGCTGCCCCTTTCCTTCTTTTTGTTCAGCGAAGCTTCTTATCTTACCCTGTTTTGCTGGCGAAGTGACCTGCCAGCCTTAAACTTTTTTCATCGTCGGGACGAGGAGGTTCGCCGGAGTTGGGGCCGAAGTGGATGCTTCGCCAGGCTCAAGCCCGAAGTGGCAACTTCGGCAGCGTTCTGGGCGAAGTGCCCCTCATGCCTTAGAATTTTTTTCGAGCCCGAAGTGGACTTTTGCTGGATGTACTTCCCGGGGCCATAACTTTTGATCCGTTGACCCGATCACCTATTGTAATATATCACCGAAAATCTTGCAAAAATATCTGCAATAATGAGACATCAAAAGATCAATTCGTCCACTTTATCATCCTCTTTTAGGGCCCGCGAAAATGCCAACGCTTTTGCATGTGCTTTGCCGATTTAAAGCTCCATACTTAGGCAAAATTTTGTCAAAAAATTTAATGTGGCAAAAATGCCAACATTCTTGGCGGCTCGCGGGGCATTTAGCTTGTCTGAATGCAGAGATCCCAGGCCTTTATCCATTGGGCAACAGAGTCATCCCCGCTGTCCCCCCTTCTGACTGTCCACTGACGGCAGCAAACTCCTCAACTTTTTTGGGGCCTTCTCTTTTCTTCTCAGCGCTCCTCTTGCCCATTCTGGCTGTACAATTGCCCAAGCGCTTGATCTGAAAATGATAGTGCCTTATATGGCACTGAACTGCTGTGCCAGGGGATGCTAAAAACAACACCTGAAAACTGCTATCTCTTTGGAGTGCTAAAAAGAAACACACACAAACTAAACAGAAAATTGTACCTAAGCTCCTAAGCAACACTTAGTGCCCTTGGCACTTTATTTACTAGCCGAGCTATTTACAGTATTTACACAAAAGTTTGCGACATGATTGGCATGCCGCCACCACAAACCCAGCTTCGGGTGCCTATCCGGTGAACCTGCAGTGTCCGGACCAGATCTGATTGTACTTCAGTCGATCTTTGAAGTCCGGCTGGCCTCTTCCCAAAGTTCTCCATGTTGCGAACAGGGTGCAACGTGGCAGGTTATCATTCATGCCAGTACCCATACAATTGATGAATAATGTGGCAAAGAGGTTTGCCACATGGGGGCCTTCTTCGAGTATCGATTGTAGTGATGGTTGGAGCCAATACCACCACTTTAAAGAGTCCACTGGTTGTGGGATGAGTACAGGCTCCTCCAACTCCTTGATGCGACAACAAGACTTTTTCGACGATAGGCCTTTTTCCAGGATCTCCTCAGGCTCAGCCTCTTGGTGAGGCATGCTTATTGGGTTTTGGTTGAATACTTGTGTGTTATGCCCTAGGACACAAAAAGGGTGCAAAAATGTGCCCTCTTTGCTCTCAGGTTTTGCCACTTGAGCCTGTTCCCCTTCTTGGCCCATCTCCTGATGGAAACTACAAGCAACCATATTATTCATCGCTTGGGCGGTGCTTGCATATTCCCATTGTTGGCCTTGGATGAGATCTACCTCTCGAGCTCCACACAACTGCATTCGAGGCCTCTACATAGTATGAGGAATCTGCCATGGTGAATACTGTGCGGGATAGACAGGAGCAACAAATACCAGAGAAAGTGATGGAGTTTCTCCCCACTGCCACTTTCCTGATAGGAGCAGAAGCTGCTCTGCTTGTACTGCTTCCTCAAATATTTGAGGGAATCTACGTTCACCTGATTGCAGCAAGAGGAGGCTTATGTCCGGGTGGAAAGCTCGAACATAGAAGAGGTGGGCCTGGGCGGGTGTCGGCTGGATCTCCCCTGGAATTCTCTTCCAACTTCTGCAGAATCGGACATTGAAGTCTGTGATGCTCTCTAGAGGTGCTCTCGTGATGGTGGAGAGGTGCATCAAGAGCTGGAAGGGATCCTGAGAGCCATCAAATGTGTTGATGAGCGCTCTCGCTAAGTCATCCCATGAGCAGATGCTCTTACGCCCGAGCAGTCTGTACCACTGCAGCGCCCTTCCTTCCAGAGACAGAACCAAAAGTCTGATCATGACATCTTCGTGGGTTATGTCATGGAGGGTCGCTAGAGCAGCAACATCTTCAAGGTGCTCTCGGGATTTTTCCTTAGTGCCATTGTATTTTGTCAAGGTTTTCAGGGCACTTTTGGGAATCTCGTGCCAACTTTGGAGATTCAGAGGGCCAGGATCATCCCAGTTGGGATAGCATACCCTCTCCATTATAGCAGTGGTCTGCAGAGATCACGGTTCTCGCCACTAAGTCGGAGTCGCCAGGTGAACATTCTTTTCTCCGCTTGTGAGGTCAAGGCTGCTCACCAAACCTTGATTCCTTCGGGGTGTCTTCTTTCAGCTTTAAAAGGCATCTACGATCAAGAAATTTGGATCTTCAACTCAATAGAGTCGCCAGGTGATTTTTCCAGATGAAGGCAAGCCAGAGATTCACCAAACTCGGGCTTCCTTAAAATATGGAGACTGTTCGTCCCATCGGGCGTGCCAGAAACTGTTGGTCACAAATCTGCCACAGGAAAGGATTTTGTATGTATACGCGCCCTAGACCTGGACCAACATTGAAAGGCCGGAGGGAAGAGATGCCCTCCGTGCCAATCTTCGGAGAAGGCCGGCTCCTGTACTAAACTATTTAGGGTTTTAAGCTAAGAGTGCAGGAAAGAGATAAAAAGAGAAAGGGTGCAGGAAAGAGATAAAAAAGAGTAAAGGTGCTGGAAAGAGATAAAAAGAGTAAGGGTGCAGGAAAGAAATTAAATAGCTGGGTATTGTGGTGGGAAAGAACCAGCAACACGATCACTAACTGAAAGCTTGAAGTAGCAGCAATAAATACCAAGAATAATGCATAAATAAATACCACGCAAAGTTCCCTATGTATCCTCTGGAAGAGTTCCAGGATTCAACTATTCTCCCACGCCTAAATCCAGATTTCAGAATTATAGCAATTAGGAAAATATGTGAATGTAACAGAAACCACTAACCACAGGCGGCATAAAAGGAGTTTAACGCAATATTGTCTCCCCTATGTATCCTTCAGGAGAATTCCAGGGTTCTGTCCCCAATTACACACCTAAACTCAGGATTCAGAATTGCAGTATACAAATGAAGACAGAATAGCAGAAATAATCACGGAAGGCAGCATACAAGGAAGAAATGAAGCCCAAAGTCTTTAATATCGATTGCAGAAATCAAGTTACAGCAGCTTTCTAGCAAAAGTTCCCCCCCCTTTTCTCATTACAATACTAGGGTTTTTATAGAGGACCCGACCCTTTGAGCCATTAATGCGCTGGATTCGGAAGTACGCCCCTAGCAGTTACAAAAATCTGTGCCCATCCCCTTCTGCGACTGAGGTTTCACATCCATTTCCACAATTAGCAACCATGGCCGCATCAGCCGGGGAAATCTGCATTTATGAGCCGTTTGACTTGTCCTGGGCCGCTCCGGGTGAGGTGCTCGAGTGGATGCACAAGTTGCCCTTGCCCTTCTCTGCGGCTGATAACTCGTATCCTATTGCTACAAATGGGCATCGGGTCTTTCGGGCCAGAAAAAATGCATTTATGAAACACTCAATTGCCTTGGATAAATACCCGGCCTTGGAATGTGTGCTTTTCGGGAGAAGCACCATCGTCAGAAAAGGTTCCGGAGAAGCCTCGTTGAGAAATTGGCCCGAACTGGCAGTTCGCTGGATTTTTGGCCGACTTGGCCGACTTTGGCCGACGTTGGGATTCATGGCCGACATTGGGATTCTGGCCGACGTGAGCTTCGCGGCCGACTTTGCATTTTTGGCCGACGTTGGACGCTTTGGCCGACATGAACTTCGGGGCCGACATTGCACTTCGGGGGCCGACGCGGAGGTTCGCGGCGAAGTGGAGTTTTCTGGCCGACTTAGACATTTTGGCCGACTTGAAGCCGACATAGCACTTCGCTGGAAATCTACGCTTCGGGGGCTGACATGGAGCTTCGGGAGCGAAGTGAACCTTTTTACTGATGTAGAGAGCTTTGGCCGACATTGAAGCTTCGCTGAAGTGGAGGCCCGAAGTGGCAGTTCGGCCAAATTCTGGGCGAAGTGCCCCTCATGCCTTAGAGATTTTTCTGCCAACTAGATGGAGGTTCGCTAAAACTGTGGCCGAAGTGAATGCTTCGCTAAGATTCTAGCGAAGTGACCCCGCTGACTTAGAAAATCCCGACAACTTACAATCACAGCTTCGCAACTTTTCTGCCCGAAGTAGGTGCTTTGGTAGCTTCGCAAGCGAAGCTCCTTCCATGCCTTAGAAATTTTCCGAGCTCGAACTTAGGCTTTCCTGTCCCTTCTTTGCGAAGCTGCCCCTTTCCTTCTTTTTGTTCAGCGAAGCTTCTTATCTTACCCTGTTTTGCTGGCGAAGTGACCTGCCAGCCTTAAAAATTTTTCATCGTCGGGACGAGGAGGTTCGTCGGAGTTGGGGCCGAAGTGGATGCTTCGCCAGGCTCAAGCCCGAAGTGGCAACTTCAGCAGCATTCTGGGCGAAGTGCCCCTCATGCCTTAGAATTTTTTTCGAGCCCGAAGTGGACTTTTGCTGGATGTACTTCCCGGGGCCATAACTTTTGATCCGCTGACCCGATCACCTATTGTAATATATCGCCGGAAAGCTTGCGAAAAGATCTGCAATAATGAGACATCAAAAGATCAATTCGTCCACTTTATCATCCTCTTTTAGGGCCCGCAAAAATGCCAACGCTTCTGCGTGTGATTTGCCGATTTAAAGCTCCATACTTAGGCAAAATTTTGTCAAAAAATTTAATGTGGCAAAAATGCCAACAGTAACCTGATTACCTCTCTTGTGAATTCTTAGGGTGCCCTACTCTCTTCTTTTAGGGATATTTCAAAAGAGACTAAGAAGTATTTTTCCTCTCTCTTCAAGGAGGAATCCCTCTCAAATGATGAGAAATAAAAGCTTATTCTAAACTGTATTCCCTCGATTATTTCTAGAGAGATGAATGAGCACTTGATGGGTCCAATTTCCCTTGAGGAGCTAGAAAATGTTGTATTCAAGATGAAGAAAGGAAAATCCCCAAGTCCATATGGATTTCCGATTGAGTTTTATCAAGAGTTTTGAGAGTTAATAAAATTTGATCTTCTGGAGGTGGTCCATGAGTCCCAAAAGAACAAACATATGCTAAGGGTCCTAAATGCTACCTTTGTGGTTCTTATTCCCAAAAAAGAGGGATAAAATTCCTTGGATATGTTCAGGCCTATTGCTCTCTGCAATTTTGTGTATAAGATCATCATAAAAATTATTGTTGAGAGGCTAAAGATATGGTTGATAAAAATCATCTCTAAGGAGCAAGGAGGGTTTGTTGTTGGTCGACAAATCCTAGATGGGGTTGTTATTGCTACAAAAGCTATTCACTCAATGGAAATTTCTAAGGATAAAAATATGTTCATTAAGCTGGACATGGCCAAAGCCTATGACCGGGTTAGATGGTCCTTTCTTTAGAAAGTTCTTATTGCTTTTGGATTTGAGGAGGAATGTATAATATGGGTGATGAGTTGTGTTTCTTATTCCTCATTCTTTGTTCTTGTTAATAATGAGCCATCAGAGCTATTTGAGGCCTCAATGTGATTGAGGCAAGGAGATCCTTTATCTCCTTATTTTTTTATCATTATGGTGGAAGGGTTGGGAAGATTGCTCAAGTCTCAATTTAGGTAGGGTCTCATTCAGGGGTGGAAGTGGATAGTAATTTGCCACCTCTTTCCCACCTTCAATTTTTTGATGATATTGCTTTGTTGGGAGTTGCCACTTTCAGTGAAGCTAGAAACATTAGACAGTATCTTGACATATATCTTGGTGCTTCTAGATAATTGATTAATGAGGACAAGTCTTCTATTTTCTTCTTCAATACCCCTCCTCTTATTCAAGCCAGGATTGCTCGTATTCTAATATTCCAAGTCAGGACTCCCCCCTTCATTTATCTTGGTATTTTGATTTCATCTCATCCTCTACCTAGATCTTCTTGATAGTCTATGCTTGATAATTTTATAAGGAAGGTGAATCACTAGACTATCATATGGCTATCCTCTGCAGGTAGAGTGTTGCTTTTAAAATATTTTTTTCAAGCTTTACCCATTTACAAATGTTTTATACAAATAGCTCCTTCTCATTTCATCAAGGACATGGATGCTTTATCAAGACAATTTTATGGTTTGGAAAACTTAAGCAATCTAAATGGTGTTTGGTTAGGTGGGATTCTATTTATAGGTTGGTTCAAGAGGGAGGTACTGGGTTGCGACAGACAACTCTTTTTGGGTAGGATTTTGCTGCAAAAATTTGTTGGAGATAGTGTACCTCTCAAGATCATATTTGGGCTAAAATATTATCTTGTAAATACTTGAGAGGTATTTCTGAGTCTGAGATCCCTAGATTCAGCTTGGTGGAGAAAGGTTCATTTATCTAGGACACTCTAAAAAGAGGAGCTAATTTAATCAAGCAGGGTTTGTTTTGGATTTGTAATCGGTGATCAAATGCTCTTTTTTGGGAGGATTCTTGGGATGGCCACCCTCCTATATTGAATCAATATCCTAGGTTACATTACTTAAGTGTTTGTTTCTTGGAAGCGGGCTGGTATCATGTGGAGGACTTTAAAAAAATCTAGTCTTTTGGAAATATGGATATGTACGAGTGGAAATATTCGCAGGAATGGCCCCAGGGGAGACTGGCCAAGGATAGAGAGGTGCTTGCTCTTATTATTGTGGGGAGACCCTGTTCTTCATTGAGGAGTAAGGAAATTCTGGCTTGGAACCCTGATCCCAAGGGAACCTACTCTATAGCCTATGGTTATTAAGTTCTTAATAAGCAAAAGTACGAGAGTATTCATGTCACATGATGGAAAAAGGTGTGGAACAAATTTGCTTGGTCAAAATGTAACTTCTTTATCTAGATGGTAGCTCGTAATAAATGCCTCACTTAGGATAATGTGAGGAAGAGGGGATTTTAGGGTCCCTCTTTTTGTGTCCTTTGCGGTAAGAATTATTATGACTCTTCTCATTTATTTTTACAATGCTCCCTTGCTAGAGACATTTGGAACTATTTGTGGAGCACCTGGAACCATCCTTTTTTTCAAGTGCTCTCCCTGGTGGAGTTTTGGAGTAGTCTGGGTAGACCTCCGGCCAAGGCCCCCTTCCTTTGAATGGCTTGTAATTTGGGCCCTTCTTACATCATCTAGAAAATTTGACTCGAACGAAACCGTCACATATTTCATGGTAGTGATTTGGTTGTTCAACAAATATTGCAAAGGATCCTGTGTATGGTTTAGGAAACCATCCATAGAAAATGTGATGTGGATCCTCTTTTGGATTCTAGGGATGAGAAGATACAACAAGCCCTTGGTATCTTTTGGGATGGTGCAAATTATTCTAGCCCTAGTAGGGTTCCTCATCTCAACAAGAAGGTTAGAAGAGATGGTCGGTGGAGGCCACCCCCTAGAGGAGTTTTAAAAATTAATATTGATGGGTTGTCCAGGGTAATCCTGGAGATGTTGGAAGAGATTCTGCTGGTGGTGTCATTTTTTTCTTTTCCATTTATAAAGGTGTTTACTCCAACAATTTTATGGAATTTATTACAATTCTTGAGGCCTTATAGAGAGGGTTTTCTCTTGGCTAGTGCAGGATTATCTGCGAGTCCGACTCTCAAATTGTGGTTAATATTTTAAACAGTAAAAGGGTAGAGGAAGTTAATTGGTAGTTAGCCTCTGTAGCCATTCAAATTCTCAGGATGAGTGAAGAGTTTGAATTTATATCCTTTGTGCACATTCCAAAGGAATGGAATGGGGTTGCTGATTATTTGGCCAAAAGAGCTTTTGAGCTGTTGGATCCTTGGATTATCGACAACTGGGAGATTCTCTCGTATAAGGACTCTCAACGCCTCTAGGAGTTTATTCGCAAGGATGTTCAGACTTAATGTGGTGTGTTCTTGTTGTCTTCTTCAGGTGTCAATCTAGCCTAGTCTTTTTAGCCTATTTGGCTATTTATTTGAGTCTTGGTTGGAAGCTCAGCTGTACTCTGTAATCCAAACTTTTTATCAATAAATTTTTACTCTTTTATTAAAAAAAAAGTTGTTGAATTTGAAGTGCAAAAAATAGGAGAAATAAAACACATAAAACATGGGTCAAATAGTTGTAAATAAACTCACATACATCACACTTGAAACATGAGAATAAATGTGCTAAAAACCAAGTAAAATGCTACTACAGGATGTTAGCAAGTAAGTGGACAAAAGCTTCTTAAAACTAAAAAAACTATCACAAAAACCTGAAAAACTACTCCTTCCTCTAGCCTTGAGAATGGGACCTTGATCCCTAGTCTATAAGAATGTCTAATCACACCAAAATTTAAATACTAAACACTCTCACACTCATGAATCAACACAATTGGATAAAAACTGCACTTTATTAAAAACTTGCTATTACAAAAAGTGACTGTTACAATTCAAAATTTTTGACTTCTAACTTATATTCTGACTAACTCAATCAATGAGGGATTAGTTCTATTTATATTATTTCCTGTGTACATATTTAAAATTACCATGTTGTGTATTGTCCATGCATGGTTTGCTATTCTGTTGTAGCATACTTAGTCTATTTTAGGATAAAATCTACTGCAATAGTTATTTGTGCATCTTCTAGATGGTGGGAATAAGTCAAAAATAGGTTATAAATTATTTTTACACCTATATTCATGATATATCCTTTTATTTCCCATGAAATGGATGCAAACTATACCTTTTTTTTGTTGAAAAAGACTATTTATGCCCTTCATTCTGAAGAGCTCCGAAATATAAGGCATAATTTGTCGAATATATTGTTGACATCGGTCTAAACCATGTGGGGATGCATCCAAGTATATCATAGGTCCTATTTAGTCTCCTTGAACATGTTCCAACTAATTTTCCTGCTACCTTTAACCTCTTCAATGTTCTCCTTTAATGTGACAAGTGGTTGGTTTTTGTATGTTGTGTACAACCTATAAAAGCCTTGTTTTATAGTAGAGTGATTATTTTGGTGCAATGCCACCTCCACAATTAAGTTTTAAGGTGGGACAACATTTAGTTTGCTGTATTTAATAACATATCACAACATGTTTATTTTTCATTAATTCTGCTAAGTTATTTTACCAACAAAAATCATGCAAAAATAATCATAAAATGCTAAAAATAGTCAAAACAGGGATACAATATTCCTAAGCATATAATCATGCAAATATCAACAACTAACATACTTTAATCAACTATTTGACATAAAATGATATTAAATATTGGTAAATAGCAATTTTAATGTGTCAAAAATGTAGTAAAAATGAGGTATTTCTTGGCCTCATCATCCCCCTCAACTTGACCTTATGCATGTCCTCATGCATTTTGCTGGGCTACAAAGACATTGAGATCCAACTCCTTATACCAATTCCCCAAAAAATTTTAGTTTCTAGGATGGTATCCCTTATTATGTTTTAACTCCTTCAACCAATCTAAAATTATTGATCAAGTTGAGGATCAAAATCAAAATAAAAGGGAATTGGGGTGATAATGGTGGGTGGCCTAAACCTTAAGCCTATCCACTAATGTTTTAATGATAGAATCATATGCATCACTACCTCTTCCATTCTATGTGACCATAATAGGTTAGTTGATGACATGGGCTCTTTTTTTTTGTAAAGATATGGGTAATTATGCCCACCTTCTCTTACATGCTACCAAGGAGCTTGAAAAAATATCCCTATAGTAATTTTGAAAGTAAGCCAAACTATCTTGAATATTTCAAAGATATGTGATCTTTATATCTAGACTATTCATTAGATTGAAATGGTGGCTTATCAATAATGATGGATTGGGCTGGATATGCCTCAACAACAATCCAAGTACTAATTCAAACTCCTTATTTTGTCTTTTCTATTGATCCCAATATAAATGATTGTTCAAAGTAGAAACAAAGGATCATAGTTGTACATCACTAGTATATATCTATGGTAGAAATTCTACATCTTATGCCATGACATATTTGTGCAAAAAAGTTTGACACTATATTTTTTTTGTTCCTCAAGACTCTACAGGTATACCTCTGAAAAGTCTTGAGCAGTAATTAAATCATAGGTTAACATAGAAAAAATACATATTACCTTCCATCTAAGGAATCGTTATCTGAGGAGTAGGCTATACAACCTGGTATGTTGTCTGCATTGTACTAAGAATTCTGCAATCTGACATAAACTCTGCACCTTAACCTACAAATCTATAATTTCTACAACTTGTATCTCATTTTGTTTTTCCATGGGTTTCAATGTTGCAAGGTGCAACTCCAGGGTTTGGTAGCATGCCATCCACTTTATAATATCCTCATTGTGCTTTTCTAGTGGAATCATATCTGTCAGATGCACTATTGATGGATTTTTATGCTTAGACAATAATTATACTTGAATTCCTCTAATTGTTGTTTGCAATTTGTACTTTTTGAATAGAACTAATAAAAATTGGATTTGTATATGTTTGAGGTGATGTAATTACTTGTATTATGGTTTCTTAAGCTTTAGGAACTTTACTTTTTGATGTGCTTTTCCATTTTTGTTTTATGGAGCTGTATTTGGGCATTTTGGCATAGTTTTTGCACATTCCAGAGCTACTCCAAAATGTGCCTGATAAATTACATAATGTTCTGAAGCTAGATTATTTTTCAAAATATTACTACAAATTTTGTTTCTATCCCATATCCAAAGTATGTGAGCTCTCCATGACATCTATAATCTCTTTACCATCCTTTTTTAGGTGTTATTTATTTTTCTGCGTGTTGTTGTGCTACTACTACAAAAATCAAAATAGGGATAGAAATTTTAGGCTCACATTCCAGGTTATCTTCCTCAAATCTATGAGGTAATTGTAGGGTGTCTTCTTGCATTACCCCTTTTGGAATCTACTCTAACAATTCAAGTAATATTTATGCTATCTTCCTACCAGAATAAGGAATTGTGGGCAGTGCCTCTAATTGGTCCAGTATTCTTTTAAATTCCTATATTTCTTGCAACAATTGATCGATATATTTATCCTTTTCCTTGATTATTGCTCCACCTTTATCAATCCATATTTGTTGAATTTTTATGATTACCTTGGCAACCTTCATATGATCATCTGGTTCATATTACTCATATTCTTTAGACTCTAAATAATAATATGTAGGGAAACTCATTGCAGGTGGTGAATGTGACTCTTCAAGCTCTTTACCCTTTGCAAATAATTCCTCCCCCTAATCAGGTGTGTCTTCTACCAACAATTCTTCTTCTTGTTCAGGTGTTTCCTCTACAACCATATCTTCATCTTCATCTTCATATTCATATTCATGTAGTATTAAACTTCTCCTTTTTCTTGATGCATATGGTGCAGAAGATGTTGTTTCAATGGCTACAACTATATTCAGTTATTATATCCTTGAATTCCTTCATAGAGGAGGGGGTAAAGATGGTTGGGTTTGTGTTTCAGACTCTATTTCCTCTATATCAACCAACTCCTTTTCAACATATTTACCTTTTAGCCTGGTGGATCTCCTTAACTATTGTGTACTTATTTCTTCACCAGTTTTTCTTATGTCTACCAATTGTCCTTCTACAAACCAGTCTAAAAAATATGTAGAATTTATTCATTCTTCCTCTAATGAATCTTCTAGTTCTAATTGTGTAGGTACCCTATCACTAAAAGTGACTTTCTTAATCTTTGGTTTTTCTGTAGGGATATTTTTAGATTTCCTCTTTCGCTATGCCCTAGTATTGGTAGTTGGTGGACCATGGGGAGATGAAGAGGTTTCATAAGCTTCAAGATTACCTATTTTAGCATCTTATTCGGATATCCTTACTTCATCTATAGCTTTAGCTTCTTCCTATTTAGTTCTATTGCAATATGAACCTGCTCATCCCAAGGTGCAAACAATCAATTAAAACTTTAAACATTTCCTTTAAAATGATATCTGCAAATTAATTTAATGATGCCATGGTGTTTAGGAGATCCTTGGCCCTGTTGGTATCATTTTACCATGTTAATAAGTCCTTTTTGCAAGTATGATGGAATATTTACCCTCATTTAAGGGTGCTATCTATCATACCTCAAATGGGTGAGTAAGTTAATGTGGTGGCTAGATAGGATTGCATATTGTCCTTCACAGGTTAGATACTCAATAACCTAGATTGTGACTTGATCCCATGGTGATGTGACCAGGAGATCCGAATGATTTGATAATTGAATAATTGCATTAACCATATAGTTTAGGAACTATAGTTTAAATAGGTTACAAAATAGCTAATCCAAAACTGAATAGACTATTGTCATGCCAAATAATCTACCAAGAGGTAGAGAGTTTGGTTTAGAACTCTTCACCTAGGATATTTAGGAAATAACCATTAGATATTTAAGATAGTAAATATCGACATGGTATAAAGTAGAAAAGTAAATGTAATAATCTACCCATGTATTATAATGCAATATACTACCTATTTTACCTAGTGGATTAAAAGGGTAAATATCCCAAAGAATGGAATATTTACTCTAACATCCCCCCTTATTACATTATTTGGGTAATGTATATAACTTCCCCAATACAGTGAAAAATATGTCAATCTGCTAGTTCTTGCTCTGTCATAGTGCTCTGGCTTCTCCTAAGAAAAAAGTGGGTCGTTCCTCACTTTGTCTTCACATCAACGAATGTCCTTATTGTAATCTTGTCATCCAACCGAATTGCATGGGTAACCAACCGCTGTAATCGCTAGGTGTAGTAGAATAGATCACTGCATACGAGGTTCATTTGGTTACAAAATGAGTTTGCAAAATATAAGGTAGCTAAGGTGTCGGTCGCTGCCAAAAATGCACCCTTATAAGTTCCCCCCTTATTGCAAAACATGTTGTAATTTTTGAAAGAAGTTTGACTAAGGTGTCGGTCGTTGTCGAAAATGCACCCTTATAAGTCTTCTTCTCTTTTTACAAAAAAATTGTGAAGAAAAGAAATGAATATCCCCCCTTAATTGCAAAATATGTGCAACTTAAGAAGCTTTATGAAGGATTTTACAAATATTGCCTCCTAGGAAATTTTACACCAGAACATTCCCTTCGTTTGTTATAAGAACTTAAAACAATGAGAGTTTTCTATTTATGAAGCCTAAAAGAGGTACAAACACCCCTTTATTAAAATTACTTCAAACAAAAACTTATGATATTTATGAACCCTAAAAAAGAGAGAGAGAAAATGGTGCTTTGCTCAAGGTGACACATGTGTTTTCCCTCTACAATATTGTCTTAGCAATGAGCACTCTGTGTGCTCTCTTTGAACCAGAATCAGAATCAAAATGAGAATGAGACACTTCACTAGAAACATGGCTTCTATGATGTGCCTTTGCCATTTTGGTTTTTCTTGTTTTTTAAACCAACACTGAATGATGTCATGGTTTTCATATTTACAATTTTGTGCAAAACTTTGTTTCCTAGGCAATTTTATCAAAAAAATTCACCAAATCATCCTTCCTTATTGCAAGTACTTCAAGCATGGTTTCTATTATGAAGCCTAAAATAAAAGGTATAATTTTGATGACTTCTACTTTTATGATTGCCTTTACAAGTTTTATTTCCCTCTTGTTAAAAAACTATGTTTGAAGGAAGAAAGGAATTATTCCCCTTAGTGCAAAAGATTGATACTTTCAAGGTTCCTTATTTTACAAAAACTTATTCTTTATTTTGATATACCCTAAAAGAGTACCAAAAGATAATTTACTCAAACAGATATTTAATGGCACCTGCATGAAAATCCTCTTGAAGAGGAATAATCAGTTTGAGGAAATTAAGCCAAACAAATAAGAGTGAATTAGGGGTTTTGATTTAGGAGAGAATATCAAGTGAAATTGGCTTTAAATCTGTGCAAGGATTTACACAAATTATTAGTGAAATTTTGGGGTATGAAGTGTTCTTGATTCTATGACTTATAATTGTAAAATAAATAATGCAATAATCAAACAAGAATGCCCACAAAATTCTTATCACCTAGGTGTCGGATGCAACCGAAAATGCACCTAATTTTCCAATGAAGGTGTTGAGTAAAATAAAAAATGCACCTTTTAATTTTTACAACAAAATATGAATGTGTGTTGTGCAAAAAATTGATATGTTATGTCTCCTCCTTGTCTTACATTTTTGAAAAAGAAGTACAATGTTGTCTTCCCACCTTTATTTTGCAAAATTAACAAATCGAGCACTCCTTCCAAGACAAGTCGACACACGACCCATTTTTTAAAGGCTTCCAGACCAGTCGACAAACGACTTGGTTTTGATGGGCCCAAGGTTACAATTTCTTCTCAATTTTGCAAAAAAAATAATGTGCAATTTTATGTCTTATATCCCCCCATCGGAGAAAACAAATGCACACTTTGCCTTTTGAATTTTACAAAAAAAAAATCCAGTCTCCTTGTTGTCTAATTTGCAAAAAGAATTCAAGTTTGATCCTTTATTGTATGCTAAATTAACAAGGTTGAGGAGAGTTTAAAGGCTCTCTATTTTGCAATAAAAAAATTCTCTTAAATGTCTGATATCCTCTTGTGATAGAAAAACAAAAGCATGCTTTTTAGGAAGGATTGCAAAAAAAAAAGGCTTTCAATCTGTATTGCATTAATTTAATTACTTGAAGAATAATTTAATTAATAATAAAAATTGATGGACCAGGGAAAGCTAAGGCAGGAAAATGAGCTCTGGCAATTTTTTTCTCTAAACTAGGGTTTCTGGATTTTCAAAAAATCTCTGGCTTCTGCTGGCTTGCAGAAGTGTCTTTGGGGTACGGTGGATCTGAAGGTTCGATCGGTGCCCCAGGAGGGTCCAATGGGGACTTCTCCGACTCCTTTTCCAGGAAGTACCAGCTCTTATGCTGATTTGTTTAAAGAAGATTCTCCTTCGAAGAATGTCGAAGCCCAAAATATGGCATATAAAAAGCTCTTCACGACTACTAGGAATAGGTCTTCAGCATGTCGTGTGAATGGTTGTTTGCCGCAGGCCGAATCCAGGCCAAAAATCGTCATTGAGCCCAGCATGGTTGAAGATTTAGTCCTCTATAGAGCTAACCATGATTTAATCTACAAGTTCATGGGTATTCGCCCTTCCCTAAGCTTTCTGCATTCTTGGATCTGCCAGAACTGGGAGCCCCATGATGATTATTCATTGTGGTTTATTAGTAATGGTTATTTTATTGTCAGCTTCTCGGCTCTGGCCAATAGAAATAAGGCTTTCAAGTCAGAGAAGAAAAACCATGGCCCGACAGGGCTATTTGTTCAACCATGGAGGGTAGGATTCGATCCTCGTGTTGAACCTACTGTTGTCCCAGTGTGGATTCGACTATATGCTCTTCCAATGGAATTCTGGGGTGAGCAGGTATTGGAAATGATTGGTAATTCGATTGGTAGACATTTGGGTGTTGCCAAAGACACTATTGAAGGGAGCATGGCGGTGTATGCTCGAATATGTGTGGAGATGGATCTCAGCCAACCTTTGTCGACAGAGTTGGAAATTGAATTGGCAGGTCTTTCCTGGATTCAACAGCTAGACTATGAGGCCCTACCCTTTAGATGTAGGGTTTGCCACAAGCATGGACATTTGGCCCATTTCTGTCCTATTAATATGAATGCCAATATGGATGCCCCTTCAATAATGCCAAACCTGCCTAAAGAGGATAAGGCTACACCTAATAAAGATCCTATTAGCACCGGTCAAGTCCAGGAAGCTCAGAGAGAGGGTTTTGAACAGCCCAAAAGAAAAATACGGACAAAGAAAAAGGAGGGAAAGGAGCAATCTCATCTCAGGCCTGCCAATAGGTATGAGATTTTTAAGTTATTGGTTGATGAAGAGGATCAATCTATGGAGGGCTTGGAGGGTTTCAAGGAAACTTCTATTGTTCCCGGGCAACTCCCCCTCTCATCTTCTCCCGTCATACAACAGGTAGTTGATCCCTCTGAGGTATCACAGCCAGTGTGTTTTGGTGCCTTAGTAGTCCATAACCGGGAGCAGACAGTATCTCGGGATGTTCACATGGGGATAGCAAAGAAGAACAGGGAAAGGCCATCTTTGGGGATAACCCAGGTAGAAAAAATATCAAAAAATAGCATTCTCAGGGAGCAGGTAGAAGATCCAATAAGGAGCTGCTAGCAGCCCAGGGAGACAAATTGATCATGGGAGGATTGGTGAGGACAATTGACTCTTATTGCTCCCAGGGTAACCCATGATTATACAATCTTGGAATGTGAGGGGTTTAAATAGCAGAACCCATCAATCTGTTGTTCAAAGATTATTATAGAATAGCAATACTGATTTTTTTCTTTTACAAGAGACTAAGATGTCTTTGGATCTTATGTCTAAAACAGTCAACAGAATTTGGATGGGTGCTGGTCATATGGATGTGGTTGCCCAAGGTGCCTCAGGGGGGATTGTTACTCTGTGGAACTCTCTGGAATGGTCTGCAATAGAACATCTTGCCTAGAGGGGTGTTCTCACTTCTCTTTTTAGGAATAATGTCTCTGCGAAATTCGTTCTAATCACTAACTTTTATGGATCTCAAAACCTAGAGGGTCAGAGGTGGTAGTGGAAGGTTGTGCATGACATGCGAGCATCAAGGGAATATCTAGACTGGATTATAGCGGGGGACTTTAACGCTAAATTATCTTCTAGAGACCAGGAAGGGGGAACACCTCTTTTGGATCTAGGGGACCGTTTCATGATTGCTCAAGTCCAGGCTTTGCACTTAGTGGACATTAAATGTCTTGGCAATAACTTCACTTGGACTAATAAAAGGCGGGAGCCACATAGTAGGAAGGTGAAGCTAGATCGCTTTCTGCTTTCAGAGGAGGCATTTGTAAAATGGAATATCAATTTTTAGATTTTAGCAGGCCCTATTTCTGATCACTATCCTATTCTGTTGGAAGGCGGGACTAGGATGGGGCACCATCACAAACCTTTCAGATTTGAGAATTTTTGGCTTCAAAAAGAAGAACTTCGGGAGAAAATCCCACAGTGGTGGGAAGAAGGCCGCCCACCTTATGGGAGAGCAATGTTCGGAATCCACAAACAACTTCAATATGTCAAAACTCAGTTGAAGTATTGGAGGCATTCTAATAAAACTAACTTCCAGGCCCAAAGAGCTCCGTTGGTGGCCCGCTGGGATGAGTCCAAAAACAGTTCAGAGAAGGAGTAATAACTGACCAGATCAAAGTTGAGTATGATGCCTTACATACAGTGGTTGAGGACATTGACAACTAGGAGGAGATCTATTGGAAGCAGAGAGCAAGAACCTCCTAGTTATTAGAAGGGGATAGAAATACAAAAAAATTTCATTGGACTACTTGTGCTCGAAGACAGATGAATAAGATAGAGGTCCTTCAAGATGAGAATGGTCATTCCTTTGATACTCTTCCAGGTATACATTCCCATGCTATGGATTATTTTTCTAAGCTTTTTAAGGAAAGTGTGGTTCAAGATGTAGAGGCCCAAAATGAAGTTATTTCTGTCATACTGCTATTATTTCGAAGGATGAAAATCAGGCCCTCCTCAAACCCATTGATAGGGATGAATTGAAAACTGTGGTCTTTGGAATGAGCACTGGTAAAACTCCTGGTCCAGATGGCTTCCCAATTGAGTTCTTTCAGGATTTCTGGGACTGCTTAGAGGAATATGTAAGGACTATTGTTGAAGAGTCCAGAGAAAATAAGAGAATGCTTAAAGCTATAAACCACACGTTCATTACCTTGATTCCAAAAGGGGAGGAGGGGGTTAATATTTCAGATTATGGGCCTATTGCATTATGTAATGTGTTGTACAAAATAATCACAAAGGTAATGGCTGAGCGCCTAAAACCTCTTCTTCACAACATTATCTCCTCTGAGAAAGGGGGCTTTGTTGAGGGACGATAGATTCTAGATGGGGTGGTTGTGGCCCAGGAAGCAATCCATTCAATGCACACTTCTGGTAATAAAGGGATGTTCATTAAATTGGACATGTCAAAGGCTTATGACAGGGTTGAATGGAGTTTCCTGGCTAAAATGATGGCAGCCTTCGGCTTCTCTCAGGGCTGGATTGAGTGGATCATGAGCTATGTCTCTTCCTCGACTTACTCTGTGCTTATCAAGGGCCTTCCTTCGCAACCTTTTGGAGCTTCTCGAGGTCTTGCGCCAGGGGGATCCCTGTTCCCCTTATCTTTTTCTCATTCTGGCTGAAGGTCTTGGTAGACTTTTCTTGAGGAGAAGACAAGCAAGGCAGATTATTGGGTATTAGGGTGGGGGATGAAGTTTTATCGCACCTACAGTTTGTGGATGACACTGGTTTGATGGGAGTGGCCAGCATCAGGGAAGCAAGAACAATTAGGGATACTCTTAATGTCTATCTCATGGCTACTCAACAGGTCATTAATGACAAGAAATCCAAAGAGGTCTTTTTTAATCTAGAGCAAAGGCTTCAAAACAGAATTTTAGAAATCCTGGGATTCACTAGGACTTCTCTCCCTATGGTTTACTTGGGGATCCCCTTGCACTTCAAGAAGCTAAAATTAGACACTTGGAGGAATTTACTGGAGTGTATCAAGGATAGAATTAATAACTGGTCTCACAAGTGGTTAAGTTATGGTGGCAAATTAATGTTTTTATAGTCAGTCATTCAAGCCATGCCAATCTACAAATTTTCTATTCTGGCTGCCCTGCTTACAATAGGGAAAGAGTTGGACAGGATGGCTAGGAAGTTTTTGTGGGAAGGAGCTAAGGGAGAGAGAAAGTGGACCTTAGTGGGCTGGGATAAATTCACCCAGCCCAAGGTAAAAGGTGGGCTGGGACTGAGAGGATCCAAGTTAAATAATCAAGCCTTGGCTAGAAAGTTGTACTGGAGGTGGATTTCCCAACCAACTTCCTTATTCAGTAGAATCCTAACTAGTAAATATTTGGGTCAAGTTAACCCCAATGAGGTGGGCCGTTTCCCTCTGGATGGTCTTGTATCCTTAGTATGGCAGGCTCTCAAGCTAGGATCTTAGGTTATTAAAGACCAATTGTTTTGGAAAGTGGGGAGAGGGGAGAAGGCTCGTTTCTGGACTGATTCATGGGATCAGTACCCACCCATCATTGTTGAATTCCTCGATTTACTTCCAATAAAATCTGCCATAAAAACCAAGGGTTGGGTCCAAATTGAAAGTTATTTCAACACTACTCAGTTGGGGGAGTATAAGTTTAAGAGGTTGGAGGAGTGGCCAATTCCAATCCCCTCGGAGTTGGCACCCATCTTAATAAAAATCTTGATAGAAAGGTTTCTCACAGGGAGAAATGAGGAGGATGAATTAGCTTGGGGCTATGGGAGCCTTGGTGTTTATACAGTGAAGGACAGATATGACAAGATCCTCCCAGAGCCTCCCCCCATTCTTATCCGGTTGAGGATTGGAGAAAGATTTGGCACTCCAAGGGTTGGCCAAAAGTAAACTTTTTTGCCTAGCAGTTTATGCACAATGGTATTCTCACTTTTGAAAATTTTAGATGTAGAGGAATCATCGGCCATTCTCAATGTGTTTTATGCCACAAGAATGAGGAAACAGCTGATCACCTGATGTTTGAGTGCCCTTTCATGTGTCAGATTTGGAAGCGATGGTTCTCTCATTATAAAATCCAGGTTAATGGTGACATGAATCGGACTAATATTTGGGAAAGATGGAAGCGGGGTAGATTTAAATCCAAAGCTCTTCAAATTGTGTGGGAGCTTGGCTTATACTTCATTTGGTGGCAAGTGTGGTTGGAGAGAAATGCTAGAATTTTTAGAGAAACCTTTTCCTCGCTAGATGGAGTTTGATAGGTCATCTAGAGCAAAGTCACAGAAACTGTTGCCGTCTATGCTAAAGAGGAAACTCAGGTTGGTCCTAGGCCAATGGAAGAGGGAGTTGAAAAGCAAGAGGGACAGGACAGAGCTAGTTGGAAACCTCCCCTAGAAGGCTGGATTAAAATCATTACTGATGGTGCTACAAAGGGCAATCCGAGTAGTGCCGAAATTGGTGTGGTCTATCAAAATAATGAAGGATCAGTGCTCTATTGGGAACTGTAGGGCTTGGGTAGAGCCACAAATAATGAATCAGAAGCCATTGCTATCAAATCTGCTTCTATTTGGGCAGTTACTCAGGGCCACAGGAGGATAATTCTTGAATCTGATTCTCAAATTCTGGTTGGAGCTCTAGACTGCATGAGGAACTTTGCGTTGAAAGCTTGGAGGTTGAGGATTTTGGTCTCTCAAATCAAGGAATTATGGATGGAATTAGATGATGTGATTCCATTTTATGTGAGCAGAGATTTAAACAAAGCGACCAATTTCCTGGCTAAGATGGGTGTTGAGAAAGAGGTAGGGGTGCAGCTGCATAGTGACATGCCTATTGAAGATGAGGTGATTAGGCAGGGCCTTGAAAGATCCTTGAGCCAATGATCAAAGAAAAAGCTAAGGGTGGTTTTTGTCATGATTTCATGACCTATTGCACCATCGCGGCCATTGGAGGTAAGTTGTCGCGATATCGTGACATGTTGCGCTGTCGCGGCCGCTGGAGGAAAGCTGTCACGATATCGTGACATGTTGCACCGTCGCGGCCGTTGGAGGAAAGTTGTCATGATATCATGACATGTTGTGCCATCATGGTCGCTGGAGGAAAGTTGTCACGATATCGTGACATGTTGCGCCGTCACGGTCACTGGAGGAAAGTTGTCGCAATTTTGTGACATGTTGCGTCATCGTGGCTGTTGGAGAAAAGTTGTCACGATATCATGACATGTTGCGCTATCATGGCTGCTGTGGGAAAGTTGTCATGATATCATGACATGTTGTGCCATCGCGGCCGTTGGAGGAAAGTTTTCATGATATCGCGATATGTTGCACCGTCGCGGCCATTGGAGAAAAGTTGTGATATCGTGACATGTTACGCTGTCGCGACCGCTGTGGGAAAGTTATCGCGATATCGCGACATGTTGCACCATCATGGTCAAGGGAGGAAAGTTGTCACGATATCACGACATGTTGCACCGTCGTGGCCGCTAGAGGAATTGGTCGCAATATCGTGACATGTTGCATTGTCGCGGCCAAGGGAGGAAAGTTGTCGCGATATCGCAACATGTTGCACCGTCATAGTCGCTGGAGGAAAGTTGTCATGATTTTGCGACTTGTTGCTCCATCGCGGCCACTGGAGGAAAGTTGTCGCGATATCGCGACATGTTGCTTCATCGCGGCCAAGAGAGGAAAGTTGTCGCGATTTCGTGACATGTTGCTCCGTCGCGGCCAAAGGTGGAAAGGTGTCGCAATTTCATGACATGTTGCTCCATCACGGCCAAGGGAGGATTGTTGTCGTGATTTTGTGACATATCGTGATTTCGCGACAGGTTGACTTTTTGCGGTCAGAGGAGTCTTGTGTCGTGATTTCACAACTTGTAGCTTTTTCATGGCCAAAGGTGAAGCTGGTGTTTGCTGCGCGATTTTGTGACAAGTTGTTGTAATAGACCAATCAGCTCCCTCAGCTAGCTTGGTATTGGTTCAAGAGATTTGGCTCCATTGCAAATCTTCCTCTTCTCTTGTAATCATGTGCTTTCATTGTTTTCGGCTGGGATGTGTCTACTCCCAATTGTAACTGATCTTTGTTTTAATACAAGTTTTTTTCAATTTTTTCAAAAATTAATAATAAAAATTTCTTTTTTAAAAATCACTTTAATATTTTAAAAAAATTATTTTAAACTAAAAAAATATTAAATTATTAAAAAACAGTTTAAAAAATAATTAAAAAATACAAAAGAAATGAATTATTTTTACCTTTCCTATTTTTTTTTCTTGCACCCTTTAGCAAAATAAAACACTTTCAGCCTCGATGGGATTCAAAATCCTGACCTCCCATCGGGAGTCTTAGCGGATGGCTCTCATCCGTCTAGGCTGCATGCCCAAATAGGAGAGAAGGGAGAACTCCCTTTTATCCACTTCCCCACCCACCAGTGAGAAATTGAGCGTGTGCATCTGTGCATGCTCTAAGCCTTTGAAAGGCTTTTGGTATTTATCCCACATCGCCTCTATGATGACTTTTGTGTGGCTTAAATTGAAAAAACTGCACAACCTGTGTTGACTGCCTACGGGCAGTCACAGTCCATAGGACCCTTTTACTATTGCCATGTGGCACGGTTGGAGGGGTCCATGTGTCTAGTGGCATATGTGGTTGTCTGCCATATGTTCACCATGTGTCTTGTCTGCATCAGGTGCCACATGGCCAGTCCACCATGTGTCGCCTTGTGTCCGGTCTAGCAGAGTCATGTGGCTTGTTTCCACGTGTCACCTCCCTATCCTTGCCATGTGTCTTGCTGTGTTAGAGTCTTAGGTTTCTGATGAGTTAGATCACACATGTGTCTAGGTTAGGAGTCTAGTGTGCTTGGTTTCAGCCACGTGTCATTAGGTTAGCACCTAATGCACTCCATTGGGAGTGTGAGGGCACTCCTACCCTCTAGGAACTCCCGATTAGGTTTGGCACATGGTAGCGTGAGGGTGTTCCTACCCTCTATGCGCTCCCACTGGCTTACCGTAGGTGCACTGTCCCTATGGGTGGGAGCCTCAAAAAGGCTCCTCCCATGACCCCTTGAGCACGATCACGCGATCACTGATAGGAAGTGTGTTTCTCGGTCAATCAACTACGAGTGCTAAAGATCATCGGTGTATAGGGCCTTGCTGGTCAATCTCTTGTGGGCCCTCTCTTATGAGCCCCAAATCTTGTTGAGGTGGGGTCAGGGTGGGCCTAGAAAAAAAATCCAGGTTGCTACCTCCTCTGCCTCCGAGCTTAGTGGGTTAAATAAATCATTAATCAAACATTAGGAACTTAGGAACTTTAGGAAGATAGGAAAAATAAATAAATTAAAGTCACCAAATGAAAATGGTGCTTCCTCCTGTGTGAGATCACCTTCTCCAGCGGAAATATTGTGCTTCTTCCCTTCATATCCCTCCAGCTCTGATGCCAATGTGACTAGGAGATCCGAATGATTTGATAATTGAATAATTGCATTAACCATATAGTTTAGGAACTATAGTTTAAATAGGTTACAAAATAGCTAATCCAAAATTGAATAGACTATTTTCACGCCAAACAATCTGCCAAGAGGTAGAGAGTTTGGTTTAGAACTCTTCACCTAGGATATTTAGGAAATAACCATTAGATATTTAAGACAGTAAATATCTACATGGTAGAAAGTAGAAAAGTAAATGTAATAATCTACCCATGTAGTTTAATGCAATATACTACCTATTTTACCTAATGGAGTAAAAGGGTAAATATCCCAAAGAATGGAATATTACTCTAATAGGTGATGGAAGGCTACTCCTTTTTACTGCTTTACAAACATTATTATTCATCTGCATTATAGGTTGCACATCTCTATCTTCTAAAAAATACATAACTACATCAAGTAGTGCGTTCTTGGCAAGTCTGGTAATGACTATTCCTTGTAAAGGTAATTCAATGAGTTGACTTAAAACTAAAGGCGTTACCTCAATCCACATACTTCTAATGGTCGCTCTATTATTCTGGAAGGTGCAAGTGAATTCAGCTACTAAACCTTCAAAATGCCCATCAAATTTTTCAAAAAAAGGTATCAGCCCTACCTATTGAAAATTTTGTACCACCTTAGGGTATTAGTGAAATTCGTTCATGGTATCTAGTTTAGAATTCCTTTTATTTCCCATGCTGGTAAAAATTGATGCACCAATGTTCTGTCTACTACAAATATTCACAATTCTCTGGTTTGGTTAGTAGCTCCCTTGTATGCCTGGTGTTTTTCTAAAGAAGGATTTTCGTTAATATAATGCTTAAGTTTTATAGATCCACAACTCATGCATCACTTTGATGGCTTCTGTAAAATTTGGTGTTTATGGAGATCAAGAGTTAGTGGCTTCAACATGTGAAATGAGCTTCGAAATATGGCATAAAACACATTGATTTTGCATGCATTAACTAGACACGTGGTACCTGATGATTAGATTCAATTTTGAAATTTTTATTTTTGGCATGCATTACAGGTGGCGGGTTGATTTGCTTGTTGATTACCATGCACATCGTTTAAACCATTCACTAAGCTGGATAGTCTGATTTGGTTGACTCAACATTTCCTTGTAAGAAAAATGGATACATATTTCCTCGATCCGTGCAAACTTGCATATCAAAGTACTGCGATCATATGGGACTTGAAACTAGTTATGAAATATAGGTACGCTAATCATGTTGGGACATGCTGGAGGAATACCATGTGGACCTGGAGATTTATGCATGCATTCGCAAAAGCTTTGTGAGGTGTGTCACATGGGAATTATTTTTTTTTGAATTCCACACGCATGCTGGTGAAATTCAAATTTTTACGTGTTTTTCAATTTTGAATTTTCAAACCTTATTTCGAAGCTCTGGGTCATTCCAAAGCTCTTTAATTTCCTATTTTTGTTTATAGCCAGGTCTGAGTTTTTTGCACAACCAAGGGTATGTGAGAATGCTTCTTGAAATTTTGAATAGAGTGTTCTATTTGTAATCCCTATTTTTTAAATATTTTATGCCAAATACTCAATTATCATACATTACTTACTAAATTCCAACTATGATCAAACGTAAGAAACACATACCTTACTATCCTGAAAATTTATCATACATCTTACAAATTGCTACTCCCAATGATTTTTAGCAGGCTACCTAAAATAAAAAATATGTCATGTGCAATGGTTAGTACCAAGAAGGAAAATATGCCGAAAATTGATTTTCATGTAAGCTCTAATTCAATAGCACCTCTGAAAAGGTTTTCACCATTGAATTATTCTATTTTTTTCTCTCTTTTTTCATATCTCTTTTTTCCTTTTGTGTTTATGGTGCCCATGAAGTAATTTCACAATATTCCTAGAAATTGTGCCCATGAAGGAATTTCACAATCAAGATTATTATTATTTTTTTCATGATTTTTTTCATAACTTTTTACGTCCATCTAAATCTGTTATGGGAGAGGAAGTCTCCACCATCATGTGCAACTCCAACTGTGTAATCTACTTCAAAAAATCTTCCTTAGTTAATGGTTCATGGTATACCCAAAGGTGATGTCCATTTACCACTAACTTTCTCCTTGAATCATCAATGGGAGAGAGTCAAACTGCTCCATTTCCAAACACTTCTTCAATCAGGTATGGTCCAAGCCACCTAGTCTACAATTTTCTAGGAAAATATTCATAATGAGAATTAAACAATAAATCCCAATATCCTTGCTCAAATTTCCTTTTTTGAATGTGACTATCATGCCATATCTTTCATTGTTCTTGGATCACTTCCATGTGATGTAGTACTTCCAATCAAAGTTCATCCAATGCATTGAGTTGCATAATCCTATCCATCTGTACCTGTGACAATTCAATACCAACCTCCAAATATGTGCAAAGTGTTAGTAACTCAAATTCAATAGGAAAAAGAGGTTTCTTACCATAAACCAATTTGTAAGGTGTGAAACCCGTGGTGGATTTCCATGTTGTATTGTATGCCCAAACTACTTCTGGTAGTTTTTTTAACCAATCTCTCCTATGTGAAGCTACTGTTTTGGTTAAAATTCTTTCCAATTCCCTATTGGTGACTTCAAATTGATCATTTTCTTGAGGATGATAAGGTGATGATTTTCTATGCTTGTTTTCATAGAATTTAGTAAAAGTTGTAATGACTCGTGAGGCAAATTGGGGTCCATTATTTGTGGTGATAGATCATGGAGCTCCAAATATTTGAAAAATTTGGGTGTAAAGGAAATCATCAACCTTCTCTTCACGAGCATGTTTAAAAGCACGTACCTCAACCCATTTAGTCACATAATCAGTACATACCAAGATATGTACCTTTCCTTGAGATGGTGGGTCAATGGGTCCCATAAAATCTAACCTCCATTTCTCAAATGGTTCTAAAACCACCTGAGGTTGTAAAGGAGTTTCATTTGTGTGTGTAGGATTTCCCATTTTTTGAAATGCATCACAATGTCGTATGTTTTTACATATTTGTGAAGGGATGGCCAATAATAACCAATTCCCAAGATTTTTTAAACTATTATTTTCACTGAATAATTTCCTCCTAAGGGTTCATCATGATAAGCATGGATAATATCATACACTTCATATTTTCTAGACCTACGTAACACATGGTTAGGTACACATTTGAATAATAAATATTTGATCCACTTGAAGGATGAGATTTATTTTACCAATTATTTATTTTATTTTGAGGTAAAATGACGAGGAATTTTTCTTGTAGCCAAATGGTTAGTAGTATCAAAAAACCACGGTGACTGTATTGATATGATAAAAAATAAAGACTAAATAACACGAGAGAAGAATATTTAGTTGAGAAAAAGTGTCATCAACTAACTCTTCTTATCTTGTGTTATTTAGTATTGATAGGAAATCTTCTACTACATTAGCTTTTCTTGGTTTGTTTACTATTGTGATGTCAAATTCCTGCAATAGTAACAACCAACAAATTATTCTCACACCAACCATGGGTTTGTCCATCAAGTATTTAATAGTTGAATGATTGGTATAGAAAAATACTTGATAACTAGTGATGTAGTGATAAAATTTATTAATGGTATATACTATTGCTAAATATTTATTTTCAGTAATAGTATAATTATTTTCTGCTCTAGTGAGATTTTTGCTTATGTAATAGATAGTATAATGCTCTCCATTCTCTATCTGCCCTAATGTTGCTACAATTGCAGTATTGGATGCATCAGCTTGGATATGGAATGGTAATTCCCAATTAGGATATCGTAACATATATAGAGTAGTTAATTTCTCTTTTAAAGCATCAAAAGATTCTTGGCATTTTTTTGTCTAATTAAATTCGGAATCCTTGGTTAACAATGTAAACATGGGATTTGAAATGGTGCTAAAATTTTGAATAAATCATCTATAAAAATAAATGTGTCCTAAGAAACTCCTAATATTAGTTTTGGTTTTTGGAGGAGGAAGGTTCTTGATAATTTCTACTTTCTTAGGATCAACCTTGATTCTATTATAAGAAATGTGATGACCAAGAACAATTCCCTCTTCCATCATCATAAATCACTTGTTAGGTTTTAAGGACAAATGATAAGTTTCATAGTGGTTTAAGACCTTATCAACATGTTCCAAGGTATTATCAAAGGTTTCCCCATAAACTATGAAGTCATCCATATAAATCTCAACACTTTCACTGATCAAATCAGAAAAAAAGCCAGAACAACTCACTAAAAAGTGGTTGGGGCATTACAAAGGCCAAAGGGTAAATCCCTATAATCAAAATTTCCCCATGGGTAGGTAAATTTTGTTTTCTCTTGGTCTTCGGGTGCAACATGTATCTTATTATAACCACTAAAACCATAAAGAAAGAAAAAATACCTCTTTCTTGCAATTGTGTCTAACACTTTGATCAATAAATGGTAATGGAAAGTGGTCCTTATGTGTGGATTTATTTAGTTCTCGATGATCCACACACACTCAAAATTTTATTTTTATTTGGGATAGTAACCAATGGAGAGACCCATTGGCTATCTAAAATTGGATATATGAATCCAACCTCTAAGAGCTTTTTGATTTCTTCTTTGACAATATCTCTTAGAGCAAGATTTAGACACCTTTGTGGTTGTTAGACAGGTTTAACATCTTCAGTATATATCTTGTGGGTACATACTTTAGGGTGAATTCCTATCATATCTTTGTATTCCCAAGTGAAGGCTTTAACATATCTTTTCAAAATAGCAAACAATTTTGCTTCTTGCTCATAATTCAACAAGCTATTGATGTTCAAGAATTTTCTTGGTTGTACTTCAATCTGTTTAGTTCTTGGATGCACATAATTAACTCCTTCAAAATTTCTTACTAAGGAGTTAAGTGGATAGTGATGTGGCAAAAGAGAATGGAATATTCATGTCTCTTTATCAGTTGTAATTCCTATTGGAATCATATCTTATATGGGACAATGAAAAGATTAAAGAAGATGATGATGCCATCCATGTAGTAAGGTGAAGGGGCTATCTTAGAATGGGTGATATATGTTCATATTTTTGACTTGCATCATTCCATAATAGATGATGAATAATGGTTGGTTCATCTTCTAGTCCTTCTTCATGCATTGTATTAACTAGGATGGTTTCATCTTCAAAACATTCTCTCTCATGTGAATCTATCTCTTCTATGTGTTCTTTGACTACTATAGTGGCAAGTGTGGAAACAATTTCTTCATTATCTTCATCGAGAATCAGAAAACCATAATTGACTAAAAATTTGGTTGAAGGTTTTGCAGGGGGTATAAAGAAATATTTTTTAGATCAATGCCATTAGAGATAGTCATCTCCCCTGATCTACAATCAATGAAAGTAACTACAGTAGCAAGCCAAGGCCTTCCCAAAATAATTGGATAACCATTCATAGATTTTCAAGGTTGCAATACCAGAAATTCAATAGGATATTACCATGAGGAGACCATCATAAGGATATCTTCTATGATTCCTTCTAGTTTTGCAATAGATTTGTTACCAAAATAGTAGATGTAGGATTCAGATTTGTTAACTATAATTTTTGCATTGTCTCTTTTGTCATAATGTTAATGGTTGCTCCAAGATCAACCAAAACATTAGAAATCTACATTGACCCAATGGTTATGGTGACAACTGGACTTCCTGGGTCACTATACTTTGGTGGGACAAGCTTCCCAGAAAGTAAATCAACCAACTTACCATCTACTTGTATAGTTTTAGGAAAGGATTCTTTTACCTACCTAATATTTTTATGCAAAGGTCCTAAATAGTTTTGTTGATTAAAGGCACATCCTTTATTGCTTGTAAAAAAGGAAGTGAAATGGTCAAACGTTTCTATTTCTTTACTAATTTTGATTCAGCAAAAATTTCAAACTTTTCAAACCTTTCAAGATATGGTATTTTTTTGTAGAAGGTAAACTATTTTTTGGATAGTCTTCCTCTTTTTATTTCTTCTTATCCAAAGTTGATTCTTGTGGTTCTGTACTAAGGGGTTCTAATTTCTCTTCATTGATTTTTAGTTCTTCAATAATAGACTCAAGAAGTATATTTCCCAAATATAGCTAGATATTACTACAATCAATCACATTGATTGTGGTATTTTCATCAAATTTAGCTACATAGACATGGGTTTTTTGTCTTGTACTATTAGTATTAGACATAGGTTGGGCCAAAAGTGGTGGTTGCTTTACCTGTTGTTGTTGTTTTTGGGGTCTTCCTTGAGGGAAATTCTAAGTAGGACCAAGCAGCAAATTTTGGTTTTATCCTTGGTATCTTTATTGTCCCTAGTATGATGGATACTGCTATCTCCAATTCTATCCATGAGATTGGGCTTGCATCCAAGGTGGATGGGGTTGATTCCATTATGGATTTTTCTGAAGAACACAAGCTTATACTGAGAGGGGGGTGAACAGTATAAGACCACTTTTTACTTTTGCTTCAAAACAGCTTTCAAATCAGTATTATGCAGTGTATAGATAGCAGTATTAAAAGCAATAATCAAAGCAATGCACAAAACACCATCCACAAAAGAGACACAACAATTTACGTGGTTCACCCAATGCGGGCTACTCCACGGATAAAATTTCTCTCTAAATTTTATCAACTCACAATCTGGGAATACCTTTCCCGATTACAATATTTATGGGCATCAACCCAAAGGAGATACCTTCCCCTAGCTCTGCTCTTTAGTGGTGATCCTCTAGAAGACCTCTACCTCCTCTGCCCTTAGCAAGTGGAACTCTATCCACAGAAGACACCTGTCTTCCCTGCTCTGGCTGGAGACCTCTGTCCTCAACTCTATCACCCCTGCAAAGCTGGTCCTCGAATATGCACCAAACACAGTCCTTCGGTCTAGCACAAATGTCTGTCCTCTTCCTCTTTCTGGTCTACACCAAACACATCCTTCAGTCTGGCACAAGTCTATCCTCTCTCTTTCTATTTTGTTACAACCGCACTTGGTCAAAACCAACTTTTGCACTAAACGTGCAAACACAGCAGCACTCGATCGAACATCAACTTATGCACCTCTACGCAATCACAAGCAGCACAGTCTTCACACACTCTACTTCTCGATGATCGAACTTCTCCCCCGCACTCTATCTCTGAATATCGCACTTCGAACGCACACTTCGATCGATTCAAAATCTCAAAAACTTTTCAAACTCAAATAGCCCTCCTTTTATACTATAAAATTCAAGATCAAAACTTTGATCTTAGTCGGTTGTAACCCTAAACAACGTCGGCTGCACAACCCTAAACATCATCGGCTCAAAGTTAACTCTGTCGCTTCAACCACCTCTACAACTCTCCTATAGCTTCTATCGTGAAACTACAACATGTCATGATATCATGACATTTTTGCAAGCCGTACACTTTCGTTTGGCTATTGTCATGATATCGTGACACTTTTGCTTTTGTCTGCCTTGACAACGTCCTTGTCACAAAATCGTGACACTTCTCTTTTGCTGACGTCATCTTCACTCTTGTTGAAATCGTGACACTTTAGTCTTCATTGCCTTCTTCTCTACTTTTGTCACAAAATCATGACACATCTGCTTATACTGATGTCATCTTCAACTCTATCATGAAATCATGACCCTTTTGACTTCATGGCCTTCTTCTCTAAAAAAAAAAATTCTACCTTCGAGCTCTTCCTTCTTGAATTCATCATGAAATCATGACGCTTCTTCTATTGAAGACTTGCTAACTATTTCTATCATGAAATCGTGACACTTTCTCCAACTGAAAGCTGCCATCTCAACCTATCATGAAATCATGACACTTTCTGCATTCACAAGCTTTCTCTTCAACCTGTCATGAAATCGTGACACTTTTTGCATCCATACAACTTCTTTGTAGCCTATCACAAAATCATGACGCTTCTCATTTTAGACTCTTCCCTTTTGTTGCATGTCACAAAATCATGATAGTTCTCTCTTCGAGCTTTTTAGCATGTCACAAAATCATGACATTTTTCATGTAACTTTCTCTCTCTTCTAACTTGTCGTGAAATCATGATAGTTCACACTGTGGACTCTCTTTTCTGCATTATGTCACGAAATCATGACACCTTTTCGTCCATACAACTTTCCTGGCAATGTGTCGCGAAATCGTGACACTTTTCCTTCTCTGCCTTCCTGCACTTTTTGAGTCGCGAAAATGCGACATGTCACGAAATCGTGACACTTTCCATCTTGCTCTCCTTCTTCGAAATCATGATAGTTTTGCCAAAACTTTCTCTCTCCTCAAACATGTCACGAAATCGTGACAGTTTTGCCAGCACTTTCTCTCTCCTCAAACATGTCACGAAATCATGACAGTTTTGCCAGCACTTTCTCTCTCCTCAAACATGTCGCGAAATCATGACAGTTTTTCCAGCCTGCTGCATACTTTTTCTTACTTGTCTTTTTCTTGATCTTTTGCAAATGGGCTACTAAGAACTTCCTGGAAACTCACTGATCATGCTCTGAATAACCTTCAACAAAACAAATTCCTTGACATCAAATCAAATTGCTTCAAGAACTTCTTGACATCAATGACAACATCTACACTTGAGCAAAGGCAATGTACCCAAGGTACCCAAAATTGCCAACAATCTCCCCCTTTGTCATTGATGGCAAACCTTTACTCGAAACACATCTTAGGAGCCAAAACTGAAACCAACTGTGCCAACAATTGAGAATCTCCTTTTGAAGTTTTGCTCCCCTGACTTGAAGCTTTCCTCTTCACATTGAAGCTCTCCCCCTTACTCATATCTCTCCCCCTTTGTCATCAATGGCAAAGGGTCACCTTTGGGGCTCGGGACTAAGAATGAGCTTCTTAGCTTAGTCCCTCCCCCACCTCCTGATGAGGTGATTAATTCTGGGGTGGGAGTACAACTCCCAATTTCTCCCTTAGATACTCAAACGTATCTCTTGGAAGAGGTTTTGTGAAGATATCTGCAATCTGCTCTTTAGTAGACACATATTCTACCTTGACCTGCTTGTCTTGCACTTTCTCCCTTAGAAAGTGATACTTGATGGAAATATGCTTTGTCCTTGAGTGCATTACCGGATTTTTGGAAATACTTATGGCACTAGTATTATCACAAAATATGGAGATGGGTTGTTCATGCTTGACTTTGAAATCCTCCAAGGTGGTTTTCATCCATAAAACTTGTGTACACCCGACCATCGCTGCTATGTATTCAGCCTCTGCCGTAGATAAGGAAACCGAAGGTTGTTTCTTACTTAGCCAAGAAACCAAACTCTTTCCCAGAAAGAATGCTCCACCACTGGTGCTTTTCCTGTCATCATTACTGCCTGCCCAATCTGCATCTGTATAGGCTGTGAGAGTGAAATCATCACCTTTGGGATACCAAAGCCCAAAGTCCATAGTGCCCTTCAGATATCTGAATATCCTTTTAACTGCTATAACATGAGAATCTTTTGGAGCTGCCTAAAATCTGGCTACTAACCCAACAGCCTGCATGATATCTGGTCTGGTAGCTGTAACATATAATAAACTGCCAATCATTGATCTGTACAACCTCTGATCTGCCGCTGGAGATTCATCATCTTTACTCATCTTGCACCCTGTAGTCATTGGAGTACATACAGGTTTGTTGTCCATCATCCCAAATTTTTTTAACATTTCTTTGATATACTTTCCTTGAGAGAGAAATATACCATCTTTTGATTGAGCAATCTGAAGACCTAAAAAGAATGACAGCTCTCCAATCATAGACATCTCAAATTCCTTCTGCATGGTGTTAGCAAAATCTTTGCACATCTGAGTATTATTTCCCCCAAAAATGATATCATCAACATAGACAACTACAATCAGCATATCATCACCTTTATCCTTAATATACAAATTGCTATCTGCCATACCTTTCCTGAAACCTTGCTCATGAAGGTACCTGTCAAGTCTTGAGTACCAAGCCCTAGGTGCTTGCTTTAACCCATACAAGGCCTTTTTTAGTTTACACACATAGTCCGATTGATCTGAGAGAGACACGCCTTCTGGCTGTTCTACGTAGACTTCTTCATCCAACACTCCATTTAAAAAAGCTGACTTTACATCCATTTGATACACCTTGAATGCTTTGAAGCTTGAAAGGGCCAAAAACATTCTGATAGCTTCGAGACGAGCAACAGGAGCGAACGTCTCTTCGAAATCAACACCTTCTACTTGAGCATAACCTTTGCAAACCAACCTGGCTTTGTTTTGACAATCTTTCCATCCTCATTGAGTTTATTTTTGAATATCCATTTTGTGCCAATGACATTCTTGTCCTTAGGTCTTGGAACTAAATCCCAAGTTTCACTTTTCTCTATTTGATTTAGCTCTTCATCCATTGCTTTTACCCAAAATTTATCTGCACATGCTTCACTGAAATCTTTTGGCTCAATCTGAGATAATAATGAAACATTTGTAGAATCGTGTGAAGGAATGACTCTTCTTCTAGTTTGCCTGCTGTTTGGATCACCAATGATCAAATCTTTGGGATGATGTTTCTGAACATATCGTGAAGGAGTTTTGGGAAGCAGTTGTTGTCTTTCCTCTTCTTCATCTGAAACCTCTCTGAATTCTTCTTGACAAATTTCATCACTGATTTCCTTGACAGGTTCTCTTATCCCTGTCTTTTCATCAACTATTACATTTATGCTCTCTACGACTGTATGCGTTCTTTTGTTGAAGCATCTGTAAGCCTTGCTTCTGCTGGAATAACCAAGAAAAATTCCCTCATCACACCTAGGATCAAACTTACCCAAATTCTGATCTTCCCTTCTGATGAAGCACTTACTCCCAAACACTTTGAAATGTTTTACTGTAGTTGGTCTTCCTTTCCACAACTCATAAGGAGTTTTATGATGATTGACTCTAAGTTGGGCCCTGGTGATAATGTAGATCGTTGTACTGACTGCCTCTTTCCAGAAACCATCTGAAAGTTTTGACTCATTTAACATAGCTCTAGCCATATTTTCAATAGTTCTATTTTTTCTTTCAACTACTCCATTTTGTTGAGGAGTTCTTGCTGTTGAATATTCTCTTTTGATTCCTTGTTGCTCATAGTATTCCACAAATTCATTAGAAGTGAACTCTCCTCCTCTGTCCGATCTTAAGCATTTGATTCTCTTTTCAGTCTCATTTTCAATCATTTCTTTGAAAGCTTTAAATTTTTCAAAAGCTTCAGATTTTTCTTTGAGAAAAGTAACCCAAGTCATTCTAGAATAATCATCTATAAACAACATGAAGTAGCTTTCTCCCTGAATGCTCTGAGTTCCGGTGGGGCCACATAAATCAGTATGAATGAGATCTAATGGTTTTGAAGAAGTATACCCTTTTGATTTAAAACTGGTTCTGGTCTGTTTTCCATGTTGACAAGGACCGCAAATGGTGTTATGGGGCCTTTTTATTTTGGGCAAGTCTCTAACTAGTTCCTTGTTACTAATATTGACAAGATTATCAAAGCTCAAATGCCCCAATATTTTATGCCATAACCAACTCTCATCTTCTTGAGTTAGAAAACACTTTTCCCTTTTTATCTCACTTAGCATGTAAAGATTGTTTGGAGTCCTTGTAGCACTAGCAATGAGTTTTCCATTTTTTTCTTTACGTATCTCACATCTATCTGAAAAGAAAGATACTATGTGTCCTTGATCACAAAGTTGACTCACACTTAGAAGATTATGTCTTAGGCCTTCTACATAAAGCACATTTTTTGTTTTGGATTTCCCATCCAAACTAAGAGTCCCTTTACCACAGATTTTAGTTGACTTGTTATCTCCAAAACTAACTGTTCCTTTGTTTGTGTTTTTTAAGACCAAAAACTTTTCCTTTTCACCGAGTCATATGTTTTGAGCAACCACTATCAAGATACCATTTCTCTACTTTGTCTTGAGCATGAAAAGCAGTTTGAACTATCATTGACTTAGATTTGATCTCATTTCTCTTTTTAGTGAACTCAATGCTAGATCTATCCAAACTGCACATCCTTGCTATATGCCCAAAATTCTTGCACTTGTAACACATGACATTTTTATCCATAAGAGGTGCAAAAGAGTTAACATTTTCCTTACTATGGCTATTCACGGATTTATTGCAATGCATAGCTTTGTGACCAAATTTCTTGCAAGAAAAACAGTAGCCATGGAAAGTATTATGTAACCTGTTTTGATGCCTTGGATGATTGTTCTTCTTGTGACCAACTGGAATCCATCGTTCTTCAGGATGAAGATTGATCTTGTTGTCTCTTCTTCCTGTCATGATGCTTGAGAACAGAACTCTCTTCCCTAAAATTTTCTTAAAGCCCAGAAGAATTCACTTTTGAGATCGAACTTAACCTCTTCATCCTTTTCTGAATCTGTATGTTCTTCTGATAGATCCTTCTCCAAGCTGTTAGGCTTTTTCTGGAGAGACCCGCTCTGATACCAATTGAAGAACACAAGCTTATACTGAGAGGGGGGGTGAACAGTATAAGACCACTTTTTACTTTTGCTTCAAAACAACTTTCAAATCAGTATTATGCAGTGTATAGATAGCAGTATTAAAAGCAGTAATCAAAGCAATGCACAAAACACCATCCACAAAAGAGACACAACAATTTACGTGGTTCACCCAATGCGGGCTACTCCACGGATAAAATTTCTCTCTAAATTTTATCAACTCACAATCTGGGAATACCTTTCCCGATTACAATATTTATGGGCACCAACCCAAAGGAGACACCAATCCCCTAGCTCTGCTCTTTAGTGGTGATCCTCTAGAAGACCTCTACCTCCTCTGCCCTTAGCAAGTGGAACTCTATCCACAGAAGACACCTGTCTTCCCTGCTCTAGCTGGAGACCTCTGTCCTCAACTCTATCACCTCAAAGCTGGTCCTCGAATATGCACTAAACATAGTCCTTTGGTCTAGCACAAATGTCCTCTTCCTCTTTCTCTGATCTGCACCAAACACAGTCCTTTGATCTGGCACAAGTCTGTCCTCTTCCTCTTTCTATTTACAGCCACACTTGGTCGAAACCAACTTTTGCACTGAACACGCAAACACAGTAGCACTCGATCGAACATCAACTTATGCACCTCTGCGCAATCACAGCAGCACAATCTTCACACACTCTGCTTCTCGACGATCGAACTTCTCCCCGCACTCTATCTATGAATATCGCACTTCGAACGCACACTTCGATCGATGCAAAACTCTTCTTTATTTTTAAATCAAACAGCCCTCCTTTTATACTAAAAATTCAAGATCAAAACCTTGATCTTAGTCGATTGTAACCCTAAACAACGTCAGTTGCACAACCCTAAACATCGTCGGCTCAAATTTAACTCTGTCGGCTTCAACCACCTCTACAACTCTCCTGTAGCTTCTGCTGCAAAACTACAACATGTCACGATATCGTGACATTTTTGTAGCCGTACACTTTCATTTGGCTATTGTCACGATATCGTGACACTTTTGCTTTTGTCTACCTTGACAACGTCCTTGTCGCGAAATCGTGACACTTCTGACTTTTGTTGATGTCATCTTCACTCCTATCGTGAAATCATGACACTTTAGTCTTCATTGCCTTCTTCTCTACTTTTGTCACGAAATCATGACACATCTGCTTCTGCTGACGTCATCTTCAACTCTATCATGAAATCATGACCCTTTTGACTTCATGGCCTTCTTCTCTACTTGCACTAGCAAATAGAACATGTCACGAAATCGTGACACTTTCACCTTCGAGCTCTTCCTTCTTGAATTCATCGCGAAATCATGACGCTTCTTCTGTTGAAGACTTGCTAACTATTTCTGTCATGAAATCATGACACTTTCTCCAACTGAATGTTGCCATCTCAACCTGTCACGAAATCGTGACACTTCTTGCATTCGCAAGCTTTCTCTTCAACCGTCATGAAATCGTGACACTTTCTGCATCCGTACAACTTCTTTGTAGCCTATCACAAAATCATGACGCTTCTCATTTCAGACTCTTCCCTTTTGTTGCATGTCACAAAATCATGATAGTTCTCTCTTCGAGCTTTTAAAACATGTCACGAAATCATGACATTTTTCATGTAACTTTCTCTCTCTTCTAACTTGTCACGAAATCATGACAGTTCACACTGACTCTCTTTTCTACATTATGTCACGAAATCGTGACACCTTTTCGTCCATACAACTTTCCTGGCAATGTGTCACGAAATCGTGACACTTTTCCTTCTCTGCCTTCCTGCACTTTTTGAGTCGCGAAAATGCGACATGTCATGAAATCGTGACACTTTCCATCTTGCTCTCCTTCTCTGCCAACATGTCACGAAATCGTGACAGTTTTGCTAGAACTTTCTCTCTCCTCAAACATGTCACGAAATCACATTTTCCAACTTTCTCTCCTCAAACATGTCATGAAATCATGACAGTTTTGCCAGCACTTTCTCTCTCCTCAAACATGTCACGAAATCATGACAGTTTTTCCACTTGCTGCATACTTTTTCTTACTTGTCTTTTTCTTGATCTTTTGCAAATGGGCTACTAAGAACTTCCTGGAAACTCACTGATCATGCTCTGAATAACCTTCAACAAAACAAATTCCTTGACATCAAATCAAATTGCTTCAAGAACTTCTTGACATCAATGACAACATCTACACTTGAGCAAAGGCAATGTACCCAAGGTACCCAAAATTGCCAACATTTTCCACCCTAATTATGACCAATCTTGAGAATTTTTCCATGGGGGTTGATTACAAGACTGTTGTGGTGGTTCTGAATAACCCCATGGCATAGTCCAATGATTTTGATCCCAAATTGTGGGAAAACATGGGGTATTTTGATGTTGTGAAAAGTTGCCTCCTTGTCTTTGCCTAACAAAGTTGAGTTATTTTGTTTGTGTTTCCAAAATATTTTTGAGTCCTAGATGTAGATGGCATTGGTTAGTGACGTCCTTTTGAATAAATGCTACAAATAGTAGAGATAGAGATTTTATTTAAAGGACAGTCTTGAAGAGCATGCTTAGTCTTGCATCTTGGACAATAAATAGCTAGGGGTGTTGTAGAGTTGGATTTTGCATTCATTTCCCCTAATGTGGTATTAATATGTACCAAGATGTTAGTTTTTATATTGGCAAATTATTCCATAAGCTCTTTCAAATCACTACCATTATTACTCTGCTTTCATCTTCTTTGTCTTGTGTGAGTAATTTTTGCATAACTCCATAATTTCATCAATTTCAAGGGTGCTTACATCTTCCTTACCCATTAAAACTAGCACTTCTTTATAATTATCTTGTAATACTCATAAAAATATGGCCCTATACAATCTGGTTCAATAGGCCCACATCTCTTTTGTACAAAGGTAACCTATCCAGGTAATCCTCTAGAGTTTCATAATGTTCTCGTTTGATTCTAAATAACTCATCCTTCCTATTTTTTACCCTGTAGTATTCTTGGTATTTATCCAAAAATACTCTTTCCCTTTATTCCTAAGTTCAGATTGATTACGGCTCTAAGCTCATAAACCAGCACAAAGTTGAGTCTTTAAGCATGGAAGGAAAAAATTTCATCTTTTGGTTGTCATTTATGTAATGGTATGTTTGACACACAATCTTAAATTCAAACAAGAATTGATCAGGATATTCAGATGCAACACCCCTAAATGTTGGTAGCACCGAAGGTGAAATTATTTTTATGGAAGAGTTTTATGTAGGATTTAATCGAATAAGATATTTGATGTCCCGGTAGGAGTAGGATTGACTACTTGAGGATGAACATTGTCACTCCTATCTGGGTTTTCTTGCTCGTCTACCATGATATCATCCCAAATATAGTTATAAACTCATTTAAACTATCCTAATGATGATGATTTATTAAGAATAGGTGAGGAGGTACTATCAAGTTGCTCATCAAAAATTTCTCTCTCAAAGAGATTCAATACTTCTTGATTATGAGGATGTTGGTTTTCTTTCAATTTTTTAGGAAGCTCAAATTTAGGCAATTCACCACCTTGGCATGAGTATCGCCTACCTGTGGTAGGTAAAGGGGTTTTAAGAAATCTTCCTTTTTTTTTTTTGTAGGTAATAAAATTTATTAATATCGTTGGGTTGAAGGGTCCCAATCCCTATTTACATAAGACTATTATCTAGCACCGAAGAAACAAAAATAGAACAACCCCCATAGACATAGGGAAGAGTTGTGCTAGTTCCATGGGAACACAAAAAAACAAAACAAAATATTCCAATAACCTTTTTCAACAACAGAAAGAAACCAGGGATATACCCGACAAAATAGGGAAGGTTTAGTAACAAAAACTAAACTCAAAAATCCCACTAACCCAAAACCCAAGACTACTAGGTTTTATCACCATCTTCAATAGAATTATTCTAATTATGAGTGAGAAGAGCATTGAGCGATGTCGAAAGATCTTGCAATTCCTTTAATTTAAGAGAGAATATGACCCCAGATTTCTTGATCATATTGGCTGCTGCTAGGAGTTGGTCAACTGCCCCCAAGACATGGTTTATGATTCTGGAGCGAAAGGCTTTAGTAGCACAACTAGTAATATTTTCAGCTGCATCCATGGACTCAATTTGAATCCCTCTAACATGAACCATTCCATCATTCCACGAATTAACAAACTCATAAAATGGAGAAGGTTTTGCACAAAGGTGAAAACAATAGCCTTGTGATGAAAATCACAATTTTGAAAAATCCCACAATTTGAAAGGAAACATGTGGGATCCTAAAATGGACAAGGAATGGTGTTGAAAAAACACCAAAGATAAAATAAATAGGGTGTTTACAAAACACCTTATAGCATTAAAAATAACACCTTTTTTGGAACTGACAATAGTGTTGAAAAAATACTTGAAAGGAAAGACATGGGTGTTGACAAAACACCTTATGGCATTGAAAAAAATACCTTTTCTAGAATTTCTATGATTATTAAAACTTGCTCATTTTATTTTTGAACAATGCTGATTAAATCCTCCGAAAAGAAAAATACTTGAAAGGAAAGACATGGGTGTTGACAAAACACCTTATGGCATTGAAAAAAATACCTTTTCTAGAATTTCTATGATTATTAAGAAACTTGCTCATTTTATTTTTGAACAATGCTGATTAAATCCTCCGAAAAGTAGTCTTCCAAAATAATGCAATTAGATTGGTTTGCTACCAAATTAACCAAAGTGTCAACAGCTACGTAGGCTTCATGGAAGACATGTTTAACTGTACTTAAGGGAAGCTGCCTGAGAATGGATTGAATTTCCTTAATAATATTTTGAATATTCCAACTTAGTTTTGAGGAACCTTTTGCATGATTAACCACAACAATGAAATCACCTTCAAATATAATTGGGTTAGGAAAATCTTTGTACAAAACAAGACACCTCCATAGGGAATGAGCCTCAGCATAATTATTTGATTGAATCCCCAAATTTTCAATGAATACCTTGATGATCTTTCCACTATGATATCGTATTATACCACCAGCCCTAGCATCCCTAGGATTGCTTTTATATGAACCATAAAAATTTTCTTTTAGCCAACCTAATGGTGGAGGTTTCCACTTAGTATTGATCCTGTCATTGATGTGAACTGGTTAATTAGAAATTTCAGTGGAAATATTGAGAACTTTAAACAAAAGCATTTATAAACCTAGATCAGGGTGTTTGTCACACTAAATTAAGTTGGTGTTCTTGATAGCAAACCTCACTGCTCTGTTGGCTACCATCACTAGATCCCTGGTTTGATTATTGAACACTCTGTTATTTCACTCTAACCAAATTTACCATAAGGTATGATGGAGGGAAGCTTTCCATATAAAATTTAATCTGGGGTGGCAAAACATAGGAGGCCATTGGGTAAACATATCAGCAATAGTATGGGGCCATACCCATTGAACTCTGAAGATACTTAAAAGCACTATAAAAACATCATACGCAAATTGACAGTCAACCATAATATGTTGTACTGATTCCCAATATTGGTAGCACAAATAACATCTGTTGGGTAACATGACTCCACGCTTAATCAAATTGTTAGTAGTTAAAATTATAATCTTAACAACCAACCAAGATAAGTGAGCAAATTTGGGGATAATATTTTTGAGCCAAATGCATTTGAAGATCAAATATGTCACTTGCTCATCTTGAGAATCATAATTGTCATATAACCCATGGGCCGTTTTGACTGAGAAGTTGCCATCCTCACTGCATTTCCAGAAAGGCCTATCTTTTTCCTAGGAAGCTAGGATAAAACTTGATCTGAGAATGGATTGCATGGCCTTAACATATTGGGAAATTAATTCACCATTCAAATTGAAACTTAGATGTTTCCACATGGGATGCCCCTAGGTTTTGACAATGAAGTCAGCAACTTTTGGTCCCATATTTGCATCTATTAAGGGTTTTAGGAAAACAATGTTAAGATCATTTATAAGAGCCTCATCCTTGACCCAAGGATCATGCCAAAAATTAACCATCTTCCCATCACCAAGCTTCCATATTACACCTCTATTGAGCAAAAGTCTTGTTTGGAGGATAGACTTCCATAAATGGGTTCCAGCTTGAGGAGCTTCCTCATCCATAAAGGAATGGTGTTGTAGATATTTATCCCTTACGACAAATATCCATTCCAAGTTCTCATGGGTAAATATCTTCCATGCCTATTTTTCCAAAAGGGCATGATTCATCTTGTGAATTCTTCGAAAACCAAGACCCCCTTTATCTTTTGGGGAGAAAATAGTATCCCAAGCAACCAAGTGAAACTTTTTTTGATTATCAGTTCCTATCCATAGGAAGCGCTTTTGAATTTGTTCTATTTTAGATCCAACTACTACAGGCACTTTGAAAACAAACAAAAAATAAACAGGAATGCTCTGAAGAACTGACATGACCATCATGGCTTTTCCTGCCAAAGAAAGCAAAACACCTTTCTAGCTTGCTAATTTCTTGTGAATCCGCTCAATGACATTATTCCACATTGCATCTTTTGGATGACCCACAAACATGGGCAACCCAAGATAGGCAGTGGGAAGATTAGAAATGGAACATTCCAGGATATTAGCAATAGAAGTTTGCCGTGAGACAAGAGTATTAAGAAAAAATATTTTGCTCTTGGAATAATTTATTTTTTGCCCAGTTGCATCTTCAAAGAGGTTAAGAATAGTCTTGATAGTATGGGCTTCTAGGACGGAAGCTATGGTAGCCAACAAAGTGTCATCAACAAATTGTTGGTGGGTGGTAGGTCTTAGGTTGGAAGAAGCTTTTATGCCAAAAATTAACCCCAGAGAATAGGTTGACTTTATAGTTCTACCAAGAGATTCAACCAGAATGATGAAGAGGATGCCCTTGTCTTAATCCTCTAGTACTTGGGAAGTACCCAACTGTGGAGCCATTCACTAGGACGAAAAACCAAGAAGAGGAAACACATTGCATAATGAGATGGGTCCAATCACTGTGAAAGCCAAACTTTAGGACTTTAGACAGAAAATCTCTATTTAACCTATCAAAGACTTTGTTCATATCCAACTTCAAGAAGAAAGCACTTTTTTTAGATTTATGGGCAGAGTGGATTAGCTCATGAATAGTTATCACACCATCAATAATATTTTGACCTTTAACAGAGCTACCTTGACATGGGTCTATGATGTCTGGAAGGAAATATTTAAGTCTGGTGGCCATAGCTTTGGTAAGAATCTTGTAGACCACATTGCAAAGGCTTATAGGATGGTAATCAGACAAACTCTTGGTAGTAGGGATTTTAGGGATAAGGGCTAGGAAAGTAGAATTTACATCTCTGGGGATAAATCTAGAATTTTGCATCTCTTTAATGGCCAGGCAAAGGTCAGGACCTATGATTTCCCAAAAAATTTGGAAAAAATGAGGGGAAAACCCATCAGGCCCAGGAGCTTTATCTAGTTGCATGGAAAAAAGAGCTTTGTGGATTTCCTCATCACTAAGGGATTTTAGGAGATTGGCATTCATTTCATTAGTAACAATTCTTAGAATGTGCCTAAGGAGGGAATCCATTGCTTGGGAGGATTGGATAGGCTGGGATCCCAACAAAGACTCAAAATGATGAACAACCTCATCCCTGATTTTGTAGATGTCAGCGGTGTAAGACCCATCACTCTTTACCATACCCTTGATCATATTTTCTCCTCTGTGCTTGAGGGTAATAATTTAGTGTTCAAATCCCCATATTTTAGCCATAAGTGCCTATATTTCTGACCCCAAAAAATATCCTATTTCTTTAGAATGTTATGGTATTTTGAAAGAAGCAATTTTTCCTCGTGTCTCGAATGAGGACCCTCCTGTCCTTGCTGAAACTGATTTTTTATTATCTGCAATTTATCCCTTATATTTTGTTTATTTTCAAAGATGTTTCCAAAAACCTCCCTGTTCCAAATTTTCAACTTATTTTTGATAGAGCGTAATTTTTGAGAAAATTGCCTGATATGAGATCTAGGAAAAGTTTCTTTCCACCATTCACCAACACGCACCCTTAAATCTGGGTGTTGAGTCCACATTGCTTCAAACTTGAAGGGAATTTTGAAGGAAGGTCTATTGGATGATTAAAGAAATTATAGGGCTATGATCATAACCAATTTTAGGAAGAGCTTGGAGAGTGGCATCACCAAACATCTGCAGAGCATCCTGGGATAGGAAAAATTTGTCAAGTCTCTCCTAAATAATATGCACTCCAGCTCTTCTGTTACTCCATGTAAACTGATACCCTTTCAACTATACATCCATCAGATCATTAGTGTTCACAAAATTGCAAATATCTTCAATGGATCTATAATTGATATCATTTCCTCCTCTCTTATCTGAGGGGTAGAGAGGAGCATTAAAATCTCCTGGGAGAATCCATGGAATATTAGAAAAGGTTGTCCTCATTTGGGTGAGGGTATTCCATAAACTTAGCCTATCTTGAGGATTTTTTGGGGTATAAATATTTGTCAAGACCCAGGACTATTTAGAAATCAGATCATGGAAAAAAATATTGGAAATTCGACCTTGATTGGAAATCGTCCTTCCCTCCACTTTGGTAGGATCCCATAGACATAGGAGACCACCAGATGATCCAACTGAAGGGCTGAAAGAAAATTCACACTGTTTCCAAATAGTTTTAGCAACTTGGGGAGAATATTGTGCGCCCAATTTTTATTCTTGCATAATTAAAATAGTCGGTCTAAACTCCTTTCTTAATGAGATAGCAATTCTTTATTTTACTATCCCATTAAGCCCTCTCTCATTCTAATAGAGGACTTTCATTTGGAACATTTATCAGGTTTTCTTCCTCCTTTGGTTTGTTGCATAGGAGGTTTGATTCTATTCGGTTCATCTCCATTGGATGTCATTAGCTATCTCTTCTTCTATATCTTTTTTTCTTTGTTCAACTGCAGAGGGTCTTCCAATTTTTCTATCACTACCAACATCTATCTGATATTTCTTATAACTTCTAGTATGCTTAGGACTCGAAGCTCCAGGGATACCATACTCCCCTTCTCGATTAACAACCTCATCAGATCCAAGGATGGGAGGAGGGTGAGAAGGTCCTAACCCAGAGGGTGAAAGAGGATTGGATGGTGAAGGAGAAGAAGAAAGTGGAGGTGGAGGTGGGGGATTGGGAGGGTGGAGGGATTTGATCGCATCATTCACGAAGGGATTTGTTGGATGAAAAGAAGTGTCTTTGATGGGGGTAGTAGAATTTGGATCAAAAATATCTAGGCTAGGACATTCATCTTGATTGCCATCAGAAATAATATTTGAAACACTGAAACAATTAGCCAAATCATAATAAGAACTTGCCTTTTTCTTTATGCTTGTCGGTTGATTTTCCTTGGATTCATGGAACTGCCCACCCTTGGAAATATGGTTGTCCTGGTTATTGGATGCTAAAAAATGAGAATGTTGTTGGAAGTCTTTGCTCATGCGATCTTTCCATTTTAGGGTATTCTGGCTAGGGTGCAACTTCAAGCATTGATTTTTAAGGTGACCTTGGATGTGACACTCAGAATAAAAAATAGGCATGTTCTCATATTCCACAACTTTAATTTGGTAAGATCCATAGATTAAATTTACATAAGTCGAAAGTTGATATTCTAGGTTTGTGTTAACACATATACGATCTTGCATCATCCCTTAACCTATTCATTCATTCTATTTGTGTTTCTAATTTTTTAAAGTGCAACTATTAGTTTTACAACTATGTCTCATGCAAGTTGCTCTAATTTAATATTTTCCTCTAAAGTTCACAACTTAGCATAATCAACAATTGTTTGATTGTTTTATCTCGTAAAAATACCTATGTTCTCTAGCAATGGTACCAAAAATGATGAGTTTCATTATTGTCATCATTTAATTTTTAATATTTATCAAATCTAGGACAATGTCCAAGGTTGTCTACGATAGAAGGTTTTAGCAAGTTATAGTTTAGTCATCAGTTCACAAGATTTATTTGGTTAAATCGAGGTTCATTTGGTCTTTCAAGGTCACACTAACTCCTAATTTGTAGAATTGGAACTAATTGATCTTGCAGAATTGAAAATTAAAATATAGTTGCAAAAATTGATAATTAGACTACAATTGTAGGAATTGAAATTGTTGAAGGAAGAACTATTTTACGTTTTCTAATTGAAATGACATCAATGGAAAAATCTAAATTTAAAACAAACTTAATTCAACCATATGCTAAATTGAAAATACATAAAGTTATCAGAAAAACTATTGCAAAACTTGTCAGAAAAAGTTGCTAAATTTGAAGTGTAGAAAACATGGGAAATGAAACACACAAAATAGGGTTCAGATAGATATAAAAAAACTCACATACATCACACTTGAAACATGAGAATAAATGTGCTAAAAACAAAGGAAACTGCTGCTATAGGATGTTAGCAAGAAAGTGGATAAAATCTACTAAAAACTGAAAAAAAAAATATCACAAAAACTTGAAAACTATTCCTTCCTCTAGACCTGAGAGTGGGACCTTAATCCATGGTATATAATAATATCTAATCACACCAAATTTTAAATACTAAACACTCTCACACTCATGAATCAACACAATTGGATAAAAAATGCACTTTATTGAAAACTTGCTATTACAAAAAGTGACTATTACAATTCAAAATTTTTGACTTCTAACTTATATTCTGACTAACTCAACCAATGAGGGAGTAGTCCTATTTATATTATTTATTACATACATATTTTCAACTACCAATTCAATGTTGTGTGTTGTCAATGCATGGTTTGTTATTCTATTGTAGTAGACTTGGTCTATTTTAGGATAAAATCTATTGCAATAGCTATATGTGCATCTTCCAACTAGTGGAAATAAGTCAAAAATATGTTATAAATGGTTGTTACACCTATTTTAATGATATATCCTTTTATTCCCTATGAATTGGATGTAAACTATGCCTTTTTATATTGAAACATATTGTTTATGCCCTTCATTTCAAAGAGCTCTAGAATATAAGGTAAAATTTGTGGAATATCTTACTGAAGTTAGTCTAAACCGCATGGGGATGCATACAAGTGTATCATATGTCTTATTTAGTCTCCTTGAACATGTTCCAAATGATTTTTTCTACTCCATTTGACCACTTCAATGTTCTCCTTTAATATGACAGGTGGCTGGTTTTTGTATGTTGTGTACAACCTATAAATACCTTGTTTTATAGTAGAGTGACTGTTTTTACGCCATGCCACATTCACAGTTTAGTTTTAATGTGGGAAAATTTTCAAAATGCTTCTTTTAATCACAAATCACAACATTTTTATTTCCATTAATTTTACTAAGTTATTTTTCCAACAAAAATAATGTAAAAATAGTCATAAAATGCTGAAAAATAGTCAAAACAGGGGTACCATATTCCTAAACATCCAATCATGCAAACATCAATAAATAACATACTTTAATCAATTATTTGGCATAAAATTATATTAAATATTAGTAAATAGTAGTTTTAATGTGTAAAACATATAGCAAAAATGAGGCATATCTTAGCCTCATCATATTTGATGGTCCACCACTTATTGTGCACATAGAAGTCCCTAAGAAGTAATCCTTGAAGGTCTTAAACCTTGATACCATTGTTGATATCCATCATCCACCTCTACATAATCCTCCCCTTGGCTCACCATAATAGGGTCATCGTTGTAAGACTCTCTAAACTCTGTGATGTCAATATCACCACCTACAGCTAGTGGATCTCTCATCACCCATCGAAACTAAATATCTCCTAAATTGGGTACACCCTATACCAGACTAAAATAACATTGCACTTGATAAAAATAGTACAAATACACCTCTCCCTTCTCTATTTGTAACCATAAAATTCACCACACCCGAGCCAGCTCTATATGATCCTCATCCTAGTATGGATACATCCGCTAGGGTCCATCTAATCCATCGAGAATGCATGTCATCTATCACCTACCTAGTTGCAGCTAAAATATCACCTAACCCTCTCCCTCCCCTTGAGGATCCCAATAAAAATATAGTTGGGTGCTATGCATCTATGTCCTGATGTGGTAACACATTAGGTCTCCTCACTGCTATATGTTCCCAACTCCATACCTAAAGCAGGGTAGTGAGGACAATGCTATCGTTTCGCTTGTACATAACATTGTATAATGTCCTATACAAGTGATATAATATAAATGTATCCCACCCAAAGCACATATTGGTCTCCCTCATCTCATATTTGACTCTTGTAAGATCCCATGGTAGATGTCACCTGATCAAGTGACAGGCAAGTAAGCCAACAACCACTTCACTCAACACCATTATCAACATGAAGATACCCTATGTCTCTACCATTCACTCCATGCTAATGCCACTCTACTCAACCAAAAAGTGTGGATCTCTAACAAACCACTCTAGGGCATATGCCTATACCAGAGACTAATATACATGCTATCCTCTGATATGGATCCAAAATATTCACCATACATCCTCTAAGGTTACAGTCATCTCTCCCGTCAATAACCATAATGTGGATGATTCTAGATACCATCACTCTACTAATGCTATCAATAGATCCATGTCTACATATACCCTAGGCATCTCTGCTACATCTAGTAGCCCAAATCACCATAGTAAAACTCTCTTTGCCCCATCAAGTGCCTTGACTCGATATAGAAAATCTCTACAATGGAACTCCTAATTCTTAAGAGTACCATATTGTAATAAAAAATACCAACATAGCACATCATTAGTCCATCATAATCATAAAAATATCTAAAAAATAAAAAATCTAAGTCAATTGCAAAATAGTAGCAGAAGGATTGAATTTGCATATTCTTTATGAATTTGTAAAATTTTTGCAAATTCATGCTAACAATCGTGAATCTATTGCTAAGAATTTAGTTGTGAATTCTCTAGGGTTTAGCAAATTCATGAAACTCTAGTGAGGCAAATTCATGAAACTCTAGTGAGGTAAATTCATGGTATGAATTCATCACACAACCATGAATTTGCCTCGATGGCCATGGAGCGTAAAAACCATAGAAAAATCTATTAAAATCTAGTAAAAAATAAAAATAAAATGTTAAATTTGAGTAAAAGGATGAAATAATTCATACCTGAATCCTCGGTTTAATTCCATTACCACCTGTTTGCATGTAATTTACCTTGTGTATCGGAAGCCTCATTTTTTTCCTAAGAAAATACCAAAATACTAAACAGTAAAAATAAATTAGGGTTTTACCCTATTCCCATTTTAACCCACCCTATTTTTCATTTTTCACCATTTTCCCACATTCTTTCCTTCTTTTTTGTGCATTTCAAGTTCCATTAAGAATTTAAATTCCTCATGAAACTCGAGAGGGCACCCTAACCCAAAATTCATAAAAATTATATGCATCAATTTACGTGCCAAAAAAATCTAACGGGAATTTCTCACTAACATTCCATCGAAAACCACCCATCATTTTTTGCCCATGTCAATTTTTTATCATTTTCGCTCAAGTGTCTACATCTTTATTTGATGCATTTATTGCTCATAAATGTGCCAAAGAGGGGGTAAAATGTAGACATGTAATTTTAACACATGTCAAAATTCCCCTTAAACCTTAACGCATGTAAACTCACCCCTCCTCAACCCATATTCTTTTTCACACCATCAAATATACTTGCTATCTCTCACGTGCTATTTTTCCTCATTTTTTGCAAATTCATGCCAGGGAATCCTACCCATGAATTCATTGAAAATAGAAAATCGTTCAACTAACTGGATACCATTGCAATTTAGTCCAAAATTAGTTGAATCCTACTTCATTTGCAAATTCACGCCTAGGAATCCCACCTACGAATTCATCCAGATTGGAAACTTTTCCAATCTACCTAACAAACTCAAACTGCACCTCCCTCGAATCTTGCATTTTCTAGTTTTTTATGGCGATCATCCATCATTTTAAAATCAACATTTTGCCTCCAAAATGAGGTTAATGAGTGAATGATTATTTGGGTAAACTTATGCTGAATTGAAGAACTTTGGTTAAATTTTGAGTTATCATGATAAAATTGATCGTTTTGTTGTAGGTTGTGTGACAAGAACAAGTTTTTCGCAGATTCAAAGAATGACCTTGGAGCTCACCTTGTTGTTGCTTAGATTTACCTTACCACCATCACTACTTCGACCATCAACGATCAAGTAAGCAAGATCCCCACTATGATCAAGTTGTTTTACAATTGTCTTAATATCATAAAATTATTCTTTGCATTATCATTTCATTTTTGCACCTGCATTTGCATTTAGCATATTTTTTGTGAATTTTTAGGTATCGCAACTTCAATTTTTTAGGCACGAATTCGTTTTCCAAGCATGAATTCACACTGTTACAAGCCTAGGGGAAAATTCTTGCTTCTAGATCTATCATTGCACCCTACACATTGCATATTGACCATATTGCATCTTATAGCACTCCAATTCCTCCATCATCTTGCTATTTCATTTCAATTTTCATAAATTTACAAATAGATATCATATTTCCATTTTTTATGCATGATTTATTAAAAGAGACCAATGGGATTTATTGCTGCATTGCTAATATAAACCTTACAGTGGCCTAAGCAGATCCACAAATCCTAACTGTAATTTTTAGTGTTTTCTTTATATCTAATTCGAGGTTTTTCATGAATTCATGCCAGTAGCCATGAATCCACTCATCAGCCATGAAATCGCTTTACGACCACGAATTCATAAGTCCAAACATGAATTCACTTTTCTCAGCTATTTGATTCAAGTACATGCTCCATATACTTAATGAAACTAAGATAATTGGTTTGAATGTGTTCCTTTTAATTAACAAGCACCCATGTCTAGACAAATGCAACTAGATATTGCACTATATGCAACTTTGGTTTCTTTGAAAATAACACACAATGAGCAAAAATCCTATTGAACTAAATGCATTGCAATTTCATTTTTTGGTATTTTATTATGTTTTCAAAATTATCTATGAATGAAATTAAATCAAACAAATAGATAATGGTTCCTAACCTAATCTATGAACTTATCAATTTTTTTAAGAACTTGGATTGAAGGAGGAAGATCTCACAAAATCTGATGTCATCATAAAATATTTCAACAATGAATCCCAGGAATCTTGTAGCACTATAGTCCTTCCCCTTAAGGTTGGACCCAAGGTCTTAGATACCTTGTTTTATGTGGCATATTACCCTACACATTATAATCTGCTTCTTGGATGCCCTTGGATTCATACGATGAGGGTTGTCCCTTCCACTCTTCATCAATGCTTGAAGTTTGAATTTGCAAATCAACTTGTCACCATACATGGTGACCCTAGGCCATTCAAATATTGTGAAATGATTGGACCATTAAGTTCTTCATCCTATCCTTCTTTGTTATCATTGCCACCTTCTATCCATCACTCGTCTTCATCTATATCTAATCATTATTCTTCATCGTCCTCTGATCACTCTTCTTCATCTACATCAGATCATCCTTCTTCACCATGCAAATCCATTCAAATCCACATATTCATATTCCACAATCAACTCATTATCATCCACACCTCATTCTCCTATGGACCATCAAGGCTCGAAGAATATTGAAGAAGATGAGGGACCTCCTTATCCCTCTAACATTTTATTTTATAATATGATAAATTTTACACATTTTGATGGTAAATATTTTGCTTCTCAAGAGGACCCTCCTTTGTTATCTTACAAATATCTTGCAAAATTAGGGATCACCCCTTCTTTTGTTGAGAAAAATGGTTTTGTTCAAGAGTGTATAGATTTCTTGCAAAGGCTGCTAAAGAAAAAGCTATAAAGAGACTTCTTTGTCCAAAACCTCCTTTGATTTTGAATCCACCTTAGGTAATATCATGTATAAATCACCTTGTATAGTGTATATAGATCATCTTGTATATATCACCAATTCCACCATGTAAATAAAAAATAAGGAGAAAAATTTAAAAAATAAAGAAAAAATTCAAATAAAAAAAAGTGTGCATGGTGTTGCATTTTCATCTAGTTTGTATTTCTATCATTGCATTCACTCATGCCATTTTACATCTCTTGATATTGAAAATTTGAATTTATTAGTTACATCTCCCCAAGGAAAGGGATGTAGTTCTTAATTTGCTCCATTGGCCTTGTTCATACACTCTGGTGCACACCCTTATTGAGTAGTATTTGCTTTGGCAATATCATTCCTAGCACCCCATAGTGGATAGCTTCATGGAATGCAACCTTCATTCGACCATTTGTGAGCATACATCCTAGCAGGTATATCTCTACTTTTCTTAGACCATTAGAAAACACTACATCCATAGCGGTTTTAGCACCTCTCATCATTTTTTTTGGGCCTTTTGGAGTTTTTGCTTTCAATCACCTATGCATTTCATTTAATTTTGTACATAATCATTATTTCTATATTGCATTACATAGCCATCATTATGCATCTTATATTTTACATCTTACACCTTGATTAGCCCAATTTCCTATGCTAGACGGTCATACTTATCCATCATATTTTATCATAGGCAAACGTTATCATCTTTATAGCTAATCTTGATATTTTCAAGTGATTAAGAGTCTTTATTGAACCAGTCACACAATCCATATTTTAATAATGTCTTGATCCTTGATATTTATTAAAAATCTCTTGAACCAAAGAATATATAACGTTTATTAATAAAATCTTACGTCTAGGAAGATTACACCATGATTGGATAGAACATTGAAGTGAAAAATGCTTCTTGCTTGTCCCATTATGCATATAGTCCAGCAATCAATATATATATATATATATATATATATATATATATATATATAGATATATTATTTACAAAAATTCTCATTAGGATTTGATTCAAGTGGTTGAGAATCTGATTCTCCAAAGCTCTAACTTTTTCACAAAAATATAATAGTAGAATTAATAGTAAGGATAGGGTAAAATTCTTATTAGGACTCTATCCGAGTGGTTGAGAATACAATTCCCCAAAGCTTGGATACCCTAATATTGGACTATGCTCATGCATGGCAACACATCTCTCTTTAAGAGACCTTTGATTGCATATAAGGACAAGCTAGCTTCTTGGTTCTCTCCATGATTGGTTTAATATTTAATTTGCTCAAGATTGGTCAATGAATTCATTTGTACACATAATGATTCTTAATTTGCTTGTATCATTACCTTAGTTGAAATTGGTAAATTAACTTCACAAGCACACACATTGGTTCTTGATAGATTTACATCACGATCGAGTTCAATATAAGAAAAGAACTCATGGATTACACATCGGTTCTTGATAATACCTTACCTCGCTTCGAGAACATCCAATATTTTTTATGAGCCTTGATCAACTAATGTCATAATACACTCATGGGTATGTATGACCATTGTCATAAGAAATGGACTCCAAATAAATCATTAAGTCTTACATTTCATATCTATCTCTATTGCATATACGTATTTATATGATTGCTTAGTTGCATTACAATTTAGCCTGTTAGGGTTTACACATTTTGCATGCTCATACAAAATTACTTGATCATATAGTTGCATAAGGACTTTGTGATGATGGCATGGGATAATACCTAGTTAGGTTTTTCTCATATACACTTTATTTTATGCTAGGAGTTTCATGCCTAGAACAAGTCCCCTACATAGGACAAATTGCATCTTTCATGCTTATTATTTCACATCATTCTTCGCACCCTTAATTTTGAATCAAAATTAATTTTAAGGGTATACATTTTTCATCATCAATATCATTTTATTCATTAAGTTCAATAACTTTTGGGTCATATACCTTCGATGTCAGCATAACAACATACCTCACACAAGATCCTCTAAATGATCTTAAGTGAGGAGTAAAATCTATTCAAGTATTACACAAGCATACATCCTCGAGGGTTATTGCAGAAAAATCATAATCATAAGAGTAGGCCACCTAGTACATTGAAATTATTTATACAATGTTCATTACAAGTCATCAATCACATTCCACGGATCACATTTTGACTAGCATGATAGATGTGCATTAAGAAATTAAATATAACTATAAGCATAAATATATGCATTATCATTTAGGTCATTTACAATAATCATTCATAAAATATCAAAAGCAACAAAAACATTTACATTAGCATAACACAAGTAAAAATACAAAAATGCAATATGGTATTTATCTTGATAAAGGAGTACATATGCATAAGTTAGACCAATATGCAACAATCAAAATCTTAGTATACTCAATCAATGAGGAAGTATGCCACAAAAATGTGAAACTTGGCATCTCATACTCTAGATCCCCTTGATCCCTAACCCTCATCTAGTGGCGGCCTTAGTGGGAGGAAGCTTACAGATTGAGTAACTGTTTGTGAACTCAATCGTGCATAAATAAAAGTTGCCATATTCATTGGTAAAGCCATCATATGACCCTCTGGTACCTATTGGAAGTAGAGAGTCTAGTAAAATAACTATCATTGTATCACCCTCCCTAACTTCTCTTATATGTAGTGCTACAGGCTACTACTCAAGGAATGTGTTGGCATGCTCAAAGAGGGTGCAACCCTCGCCTATTGCTACAACTAGGCACATGCCTATGATAACTGAACCTCAATAGACTAGATGTGCCTTGACTAAGTAGCTATCTATTATTCCTAGGCTTCTACTTGAGCCCTTAGAGATGCTATCTTAGTCCTTTGATAAGCCACCTCTGCCCCTAACTCCACCACCCATTAATGATCCCATCTATATCCCTCTTTACTAACATCAGTTTTCCCTATCTCTACCTCACCTTATGACTATTGTGGCACATCCTCCTACTGCAACATGTCCTCCTACTAGGGCATATCCTCTTGGCATGGTGTAATCACTTGCCTTGATTCGATCTCATCCTCCTATCAATATAGCTATGAATCTCGATATACCTCCTATACCTCTAGGTCTACATGCACCCCACTACCGAGGTCTAGATATATTTCCCTACTAATATCTCTTTACCTTACTTCTTTGAACAACTACCTACACTACTAGCTGTATTTGATGGTCCACCACTGATTGTGCACATCGCATTAGCTAAGAGGTAATACTCAGAGGTCTCAAATCTTGATACCATTACTGGTATCCATCCTCAACCTCTACATTATCCTCCCCTCAACTCACCAAAATATGGTCATCCTTGTTAGGATCTCTAAACTGTATGATGTTAGGATCACCACCTACAGCTGGTGGATCTCTCATCACCCATCGAAACCAAGCATCTCCTAACTTGGGTATATCTTGTACCAATACAAACTAATGTTGCACCTAATAAAAATAGTACAACTTCACCTCTCCATTATTCAATCATAGCCATTGGAACTGACACACCTAAGCCAAATATATATGGTCCTCATACCAATATAAATACATCCGCTAGGATCTCCATTTATCTATCAAGGATGCATGTCATTTATCACCTACCTAGTTGCAGCTAAACTACCACCTAACCCTCTCCCTCTCCTCAAGGGTCCCCATAAAAATGTAGCTAGTAACTATGCATATATGTACTGATATGGTAATCCATTGGGTCTCCTCACTGCTATATGTTCCCAACTCCATACCTAAAGTAGGGTAGTGATAAAAATGCTACCGTGTCACTTGTACACGATATTTTAAAATATCCTGTATAAGTATCATAGTACAAATGAGCCCCATGCAAATTGCATCTCAGTCTCCCTCATCTTAGATATGATTCCTGTAAGAGCCTATGGTAGATATCACCTGATCGAGTGATAGGCAAGTAAACTATCAACCACTTTGCTCAACACCACTATCAACGTGGAGATACCCTATATCTCTACCATCTAATCCATGCTAAAGCCACTTTTCTCAACTAGAAAGTATGGATCACTAGTCAACCACTCTAGGGCTTGTGATTGTACTAAATATTGATATATGTGCTACCCTTCGATAGGGATTCAAAGGATTTTCCATACATCCTCCAAGTTCACAATTATCTCTCCCATCGATAACCAAAATATGGATTATTTTGGATACCATCGCTCTACCAATGCTATCAACAAAACCATGTCTACATCTACCCTAGGTATCTCTACTACATATAGCAACCCAACCCACATTAGCAAACTTTTATCTTCCCCATCAAGTGAGCTAACCTAATCTAGAATATCTCTGCAATGCTACTCCTGATTCTCAAGAGTACCATAATACAATAAAAAATACCAACATATCACATCATTAGTCCATAATAATCATAAAAACATTAAAAAAATCTAATTCAAATTGCAAAATAGTAGCAAAAGGATCGAATTCATGGATTCTCTATGAATTCCTAGGATTTTCACGAATTCATGCCAGTAGCCATGAATCCACTACTGAGAATTTAATCACAAATTTTCTAGGGTTTAGCAAATTTACAAAACCCTGGTGAGGTGAATTTGTGGTGCAAACTCATCATGCAATCGTGAATTCACCTTGATGGCCACATAGTGTAAAAAGCGAAGAAAAATCCTATAAAATCCAGTTAAAATGTTAAATTCAAGCAAAAGGATGAAATAATTCATACCCAGATCCTTGATTTGACTCCATTAATGCCCGTTCATATGTAATTTTCCCTGTGCATTGAAAGCCCAATTTTTCTCTAGAGCAAAAACTAGAAAACCAATTAGTAAAAATAAATTAGGGTTCTACCCTACACCCCCATTTTAACCCACCCCATTTTTCACTTTTTACTATTTCCCTACATTCTTTCCTTATTTTTTGCGTATTTTGAGTTCCATTAGGAATTTACATTCCCCATGAAACTCAAGGGGGTACCCTAACCCAAAATTCATAATAATTTTACGCATCTATTTGCATGCCCAAAAAAAATTCTAACAAGATTTTGACACTAACCTTCCATCCAACACCACCCATCCTTTTTCACCCATGTTAGTTTTGTCATTTTTGCTCAAGTGTCTACATCTTTCTTTGATGCATTTATTGCTCATAAATGTACCAAAGAGGGGGTAAATGTAGGCATGTAATTTTAACCCATGTCAAAATTCTCCTTAACCCCTAATGCATGTAAACTCGCCCCTCATCAACCCATCTTGTTTTCTACAACATAAAATCTACTTGCTAGCTCCCACGTACCATTTTTCCTTATTTTTCATGAATTTGTGCCAAGGAATCCTACCCACGAATTTATTGAAAGTAGAAAATCGTTCAATCACCTAGATATCATTGTGATTCGGTCAAAAATTAGTTGAATCCTACATCATTTGCAAATTCACACCTAGGAATCCCACTTGTGAATTTGCCTAGATTGGAAATTTTTCCAATCTTCCTAAAAACTCAAACTGACCCTCTTCTTCTACAATGGGCACTATGGGGGCCACATCTTCTTCAAAATCATCGGAGGTGATAGATAGAGCATCAAATTCCTCTCCAAAGTCTTCCTCAGAGTCATCATCAAAAATGGAATTAATCATGGCAATGTGTGATCACATTTCTTGGAAAGGCCTCATATAAATAAGGTGCAAACTCAGGGTCTATGTATTCATCCTCACTATCATCGCTATCTTCGCTATCTTCACCCTCCTCAAAATCTAGGGTGAGTTGCTAGAATGCATGCTCAAAGGAGGTGGTAGAAGATGGTGGCATATACCCCAAGCCAGAGCGATCATGTGCCTCTCGATAGTGAGGTTCGATGATATTGTGCACACCCTGCTCATGTCATCCAAGACCATATCCCTACCAGTTAACCCGATGAAAATATCGCATAGGGAAATCTGGGTTGGACATATATTCTAGGTTGGCACAAAATTATTGCATGGATTCATCATTAGGAGGAGGTGGATCGGACGAAGAATCCACTCCCCCATATACAAAATTAATCCTATTTGGTTCTAAACCCATGCTATACACTGCACCTATGGCTAAAGGTGGGTCATGTGGGTGACCATAATATCTAACAGTTTGGATAGGTGGTGTTATTGTAACATTCTCAATTGTGTACTCGCCAATGCTTGGATTGGCAAGATGGACTACAACTTGAGTGGGGGTGGATGTGGATGAATCGGGTGTGGAGGTGGAGGCTTCAATGGTGATTTGTGGCTTAGGTGGAGGAAATGGCATAGGCTATGAGGGTTCCTCACAACTATATATATATATGTGATATGCTTGGTGGTTGTTGGGGTGGAATGATGTTTGGTGATGTTGATGATTGGTTAGGTGGTTGAATTTATGATGTGGAGGCTTGCCCTCCTATGTGATGGTTATAGGGGTGAAAATATGATTGTTTGGTTGATGTGATGAGATGTGGTTTGATGAAGGTGATGGTTGATTTATAGGATGATGAGGTGTGATTGGGAAATGGTATGTGGTTGAGGTGGAGGCATGATTTGGGTTGATGGTTTGGGATGTGGATGGATGATCAATTATGGGAAGAGCCTCTGGTATGGGTGCTTTGGATGAAGTGTTGTGATTTGGAGTGGCTCTGATGATGAGTGGTTGGATGGATAGATGAGTGGATGGGAGGGATGGCTCATATGGATTTGAAATCAAGTTGTAGTATTTGAATGGCTCAATGTTAGCTAGAATGCAATGGATCTTTCCCTCATGCACATATTTCAAGCATTGATGCAATATTGAGGGAACACACTTCATTTCCCTAATCCAGGGATGACCAAGAAGTATGTTGTACTACATGGCCCCCTCCAAGATATGGAAGAGTGTATGGATTATTTTCACCCCCACTATCATAGGTAGAACTACATTTCCTACCATGGAACATAAAGCATCATTGAACACCCACAAGGTGAAGGTGGATGAGGTGATGTGAGATGGTGGTAGTTTGAGATGTTGGATGGCTGTAGTGGTGATGATATTGATAGAGGAGACGATATCAATGAGCACCCATTTGAAGGGTTTTTGATCAATGTGAGCTACAATATGCAATGGAGGATTAGGTAACTCCGATGATATGTTCTTGACTTCAAAATCATAAAATGAAATTGAAGGTTCCATACAAGTTTGAACACTCCCCACAAAATTGTTGAAGGCATTAGGATCTTCTATCTGAAGTTTGATGGATTTTAGGATCTCCATCAATGCCTCATGATGTGGGGGAGATTGTTGTATAAGCTCATATATGGATAACTTGGCCGAAGCCATCTTTAAGCTCTATGTCAATCGACTCCTCAATGTGATGATGGGCCTAGGTGGATGACTTGGAATATGGATGGGTGGAGATGGAATGGTGGGATTTGGTTGTATGGGCACATTTGTTTGTTGTGCTATAGGAGTAGGTACTGCTTGAGTTGGTCCATTTTCTTGTTATGTGCGATTTGTGCTTCTTTTCCCATGGGTGACTATGTGAATAGCCCCCACAAAACCTTGGTACACTTGAGATACATGATTGAATTGGTTGGGGGAACTATAGAAGTTGATGCCCCAATTGTTTGTTGAGTTGCCTCATGATGAGGTAGTGGTGTTTGATAGATACCAAGGTTCTAGTTTTGTTGGGCCAAAGGGTTATCAATATTGATATATCCCCTTTCAAGAAGATCTTGCACTATGTCTTTGAATGCATAGCAATTGTTAATGTCATGACCTTTCTATCGATGAAAGGTGCAGTACAAATTCTCCTTATAGCTCTTGCCACATGGTTTATTTGGATCTTCCAGTTTCATCTCTGGCAAGGTAATTGCTTGTGCATCATACAACCTTTGGAAAAGGGATGAATATGATTCAAGAAATGGGGTGTAATTGTGGGGTTGTCGAGTGAATCGACGTTGATGATTATCTGTAGGTTGAGCTTGATTTTGTAGTTGTTGTGGGGGTGGAACCACCTGATAAGTCTATGGTGGTGGTTGTTGTTGTTGTTGTGGGGGTTGTTGTACTTGGGCTTGAGCTTGTTGTGTTTGCTATGGTGGTTGGCTCAAGACTACTTGATTAACCTGACCAGTCTTGGACTAGCCCTAGTTATTCCCCCTTTGTCCCTTGTTTTGCCATTCTTTCTTTCTTAGCTTTATCTCACCCTCTTGGATTTTAATTTCTTCAATTACCTAGGCCTGGGTGAGAGCTTCCTCAAATGTTCTATATTGTTGCAATTGTAGTAACAAGGAGATTGGTTTGGAATAACTCCTTGTGAACATTCTTGTCAATTCTACCATGGGGAGGGAGAATGACAATTTTGTAATGACTGCCCTCCAATGATTTCCAAAGTCATAAACTGACTCATCTTCAAATTGGCGTAGGTTGAACAAGTTGGTTAATGTTGTTTTCTTTCTAACATTAAGAGAGAAACACTCTAAGAATTGGTCTACCAATTGCTCGAAAGTATAAACACTTTGATGTGGTAGGTGATTATACCAATCTAGGGCATCTCCTCCAAATGTTTGAGGAAATATTCGAAGCATTAAAGCATCATTCTCTTGGATCCTAAAACATGCATTGATGAAACCGCTCACGTGCTCTCGAGGGTCCTCATCCCCCTTGAACTTGTCAAACTTTGATAATGTGAAATCTATCGAATAAGGTGGTGATGGTATCAAAGAATGAATTGGGTGATTGATCAACTACCTTAGGGTTGGTTTTTGGTACAACATCCCAGGTGTTTGCATGGCCAAGCTATCAATCTGATTCTGCAAAAATTGAAACTTAGGGTCTTCTAATGATGATTGAAAACCCTGATTTGTTTGTTGTTGATGAAAGTGGTGTGTGTTGTTAGTTGGAATTTGATGATGATGGATGTTATGGTGGAATGGATTATGGAATGAATGTTGTTGATGGATTTGTTGATGATGAGGAGATGGGGGTATGATGGTATGTTGTCCTGATGAATTAGCATACATGTGATGAAGTGGATGGGTGGGGATGGTTATGGTGGGTGGTCATGACACCCATGATGGATCTTGAGTGAAGAAGGTATTTTGATGTGAGGTGGATGGATGGTTAGGATCTAGAACCTATGATTGTTGTTGTGTATTAGGATGAGTGCTTTGGTTGGCCTCATCCACAAGCAATTATTGTAAGTGCAAAAAAGCTTATTGTATAGCAATCATAGATGCAGATGGTGTGGTTGTATGGAGGGTGGAATATTGAGCAAGATGCATGGCAACCATGTGAGTGGATGTTAGTGGAGGGTAGGTGGTAAAAGGTACCATGACTGAATGAGGGATGGCATGTTGGATGGGATCAACAGATGATGTGGATGGGATGGATGCAGGTATCTACGAAGCAACATTGACTTGTGCTTCATAGAGGGGGTTAGAGCAGATGATGTTTTGATGTGATGGGATGGAGATGTACTGATGATATGATGATGGATGGGTGTGGGTCATGGTTGCAGTAGTTGATTCAAAGAGTGGATTGGTGATGAACTGATGAGTTTGCTACGGATGAGAGTAGGTGGCTTCTTGATGTAATGCAAGAATGGTGTGGGGTGGAATGGTGAGAGGAGGCAATGATGGAAAGACCAAGCCTGTTGTAGTCAAGTAAGTCCTAATGGCATCAGTATCTAGATACGTGATGCACTGGTCAGATGGCATGGGTGGCTCACTCCTAGGAGTCTCTAGAATGGTAGCATGGGTAGCCCTCTACATCACATCCATGTCCAAAGTGGGGGCACAATTGGATGGCCCAATGGATAAGTCTAGATACATAGTGCGGGCCACATTGACTTGCCCCACCACCGAAGTGGTGGGAGCTTGGGAAGGTTGAGCAAAGTACTCCATGGATGTAGGTGGTTGACTCTAGACTTTGGTTAACGCTTTGGCTTGACTTCGGGTCATTACCATAAGCTAGGGGTGAAATGGGGTGATGAATGTGAAGGTATGTGTGTGAAAGCGTGATGAAAATGCAAAGTAAACAAACACACAATCAATCAAACAAACAAATGTTTTCTATGTTTTTGCAAGTTTTTGTGGTTGATTTTTATTTTTTTTTTTTTTTTGAAGTTTTTGATTTTTTTGAATTTTTGAAGTTTTTGATTTTTTTTTGGATTTTTGAAGTTTTTGATTATTTTTTTTGGTGTGTTTTGATGTTGAAACTCCTATTCCTATGATGACTAAGGGTAAAAATAAAAATAAAAGCTACTGAAGGTAGCTTAAGCACACCCCCCTTGTCGAGGAATGTAACCCAAATGGAAAAAAGATGGCTTCCTATGCTAGATATGGCTCAAGGTAAACCTATGGAAGTAAAGAACCCCTGAAGGGGATCATGTTATCTAATGTTCTACTATCGACATACCCATGCTTTCGCTTAACCCACACATTTAGGGTGTGAACAAGAATGACAACTACATCCACTAATTATTTGAAGAGCCCTATGGTAAAGGGGCTCACTAATCCTTCCTACTTTAGGTGCACCCAAAAGTAGGGGACTTTTTAGTGATGAAATCCAGAAAGCCACTCACTTGGGGCTACTATGGTGTCTAGGGGGCGATCCGGTGGAAGGAGGTGAATTCCAACATCACCGGTCTCGATTGGGGGTTGGTGATGAAGTCCAACCTTACCAATGTTTATGTGATACATGTGAGTGTGTGAGGTGTTTTTGGTTTTCTATGGTTTTATGCAATCTAGAATGCAATTCAAATTTTGATGCCTAAGTACAAAATCAAAAACACACAAAAGCAAATAGAATGACATAAATGGACATAATTCTAAATCAAATGCAAAAACATTTTTTTAGAAAGGACCTACAGTAGTTCTGAAACATAGATACAAATGTGCAGGAGCATTTGGTACTAATCAAGCACCTTTGGGCTTTTCTCAAACACGAGTGCACATTTGGAACTGGATAAATATGGTTTTGTGTTTTTTATTATGTTAGGAACAGGATAAAGCAAACCTAAAATGCTAAAATGATCTAAAATGTGTTTACTGATTACAAATCTAAGTCTAGTATGCACCTATTATGCTCTTTCATGATCTAGGAATTGAAAGTGACACCTAAAATTAATTATAAGTTCAATTTATTTTCTTTTATGCACCTATCAAATGCATTTAACCTATCCAATACATATAACCTATAATTTTCAATGCAAACATATGTATAAAATGGATAACTCTTTTTTTAAGTGACATTTTTGAGTTAAATTGTTTAACCATTACAGACTTGTAGTCCTTTCACTTTTCTCTGGTTCCTCACATGTTAGTTCGTATTTGCACAGCAGTCTAAACATCCATTCGTATTTGTGTAGATGACCAAATACCCTTATGCATTTTCTAGATATATTTATGCATTCACCAAACACTCATCCACATTTTCCAAATGTCGCTCCAGGTTTGCACATGTGTAAGAAAAACCGAAATAAACCTAAAACTCTTGAATCCAATTTTTTAACTTTTGCACGACAGAGCTCCAAAAACCTGCAATAGGAAAACAAATAAAGATCAACAAAATTAATATCAGCAAAGCAAATCAAACATGGCACCTTTTGGGGATCCCACCATGATCACCTTTTTGTAAGCCAAAATAATACAACACCAAGCAAATGATAAATGAAAACAAGCAAGAACAATGAAATAATTGATTTCTTTGTATTAAATACAGTGAAGCCTTAGTCTCCTTTTTATAATGATCTACCCCAAGTGTGTAAGGGTTTGTTTACAATGCTTCGCTTTACTTCTAAAATTACAATGGGAAAAAGCAGAAATATCCTCTTTTGTGATCAAATTGGATGAGGATTTCTCTAGTCTTCTTTGCTACAACCAGGTTGGTGGATGGGTTTCAACTATCCTTGTGAACCATCCTCGTTGCAAAAACCTTCAATAGACTTGTAACCTGCACATACCTAAATGTAAAAAAGAGGGTGAGTAGCACCTGTTGATATGAATAAAAGCAAATTCCAAAATCCTACCATTAATGCTTGCAAAAATTGTGAAATGATGTGTAGGAAACAAAAGCATAAAAATACCAAAAACGCCTTGTTGATTACCTACTTCGATCCCTATCTATCGTTGGCTAAAAATTATTCCTGGGAAAACTTGGGCATGCATTTGACGATGGCTAAATATGACCTGGTGTTTGATAAAATGCCCTATTGTGTTTGCAGATATGTAAATTCCCTTCCGGGTTTGGGACTCAGTTACAAAATTATGAGGGCTTGAATTCAGGACCTTGAAGGATCGATCTCCATGAACTTTGGTGACCTCCTATAGTGATTCTAATAGCGTAATGATGTATTTTCTAGCCTCTCTTTGGTGATGAAGTGATGTTGCTTTTATAGGCTTTTTGGGGTTTTGGAGGGAAAATATAGGTGGCAAGCCAGGGCTGCCAAGTGGTAGGGACTAGGCAACCACCTATCTTGGGTAGTTGTAGTGAGTCACTTAGAGTGTCCCACTTAGGTGGAGTGGTGGCATGTGGGTAGGTGGAAGTGGAGTGATGTGTGGAGTGAGGTGTGAGATGTGGCAAGGGGAGGGGTAGTGGTGGCTAGGACACATGTCAAATGGGGAGATAAGGTATCCTAGGGGGATTTTCTAGATTTAATAAAATCTGGAAAATAGGATAATGTGTAGGATTTTTATACCTAAGTTTAGACTTAGGCATATTTTATTATGCAGAATTGTAGGGTGGATGTGGGTTTTGCAAGTGGATAGGTTTTGGTGTCTGCAATAGGAAAACTGGGGGGACCACTAATGAAGTATTTTCTAAATGGTGAGGTTTATAAAAGTGAACCCACAAAAGTATAAGAAGTTGGCCACTCCTATCCACTTGAGTGTCATCTATAGTGATATTGAACTCAAAATATGGTTATGCCTTGCTACTAAAGAAAATATTAGATCTTATTTGTGAGTTAATCCTTGGAAAAAAATAGTTCTCTCCCTTGTGTTGAGTTAGTGGGTTGTTACAATGCATCCAACCATAGTTCTATGTGGGGATCTAGTAGGTGATTATGGAGATATGGACTATAAAGGAGTGGGGTTTTAAAAAAATAAAGTATAGTTAAGGGAAAGTGACCTACCTTATTTACATGTCTAGATAGCTAATATTTCAACAAACCACAAAAGTTATTTTAAATTTTTATCTTATGATCTTATTAGCATAAGATTCTAGATTTATGTTCTAGTAGAGTTACCTATTCTCAAGTTCTTGAATATGAAGTCACTAAGTGAAGAAAAATTCCATTCATCAAGGAGATCAATATTCTTCACCTTAATCTTAACTATGCAAAGATACGAGCATGACATACATTCTCGAGCACTTAGTGGCTTTAACTTCTAATAAGGCTTGTTATATTTCATGTCCCATCAATGATTCTTTATGAAATCGATGCAATTATGTCCCATCAATAATTCCAAACACTCTTCATGCTCACACATTGGGTGCTTCTTTTGGATATCTTTGTGTAGTATTCTTATTTATAAGATAAATTGATGCAATTATTTCCCACAAAGCATGCCAAAAACTCTTGATGCTTGCATGGTGGATGCTTCTTTTGGATTTCTTAATGTAGTCTTCTTATTCATGGGATAAATTGATGTAATTATATCCCATCATACATTCCAAAAACTCTTGATCCTTTGATTTTCCTAGGTATGAAATATGCACCCTAGACCAAAGTCAATATTGGATGATCTAGAAATGCTTCTAGATCAACCTCTAAAGAAGGTCAAATCCTTGAAAAAGAAGGAAAGAGAAAGGTACGAGAGGTAAGGGTTAGAGGTGATTGAAATACAGTCGGAGCTTAGCTAACAATACTATTTTTGACTACATGAGCACAGGCAACTCAATACAATAAAATCCTAATAAAATATTCAATTGAATCTAGAAAAAACCAGATTAAGCACAAATAATACAACATTATGGGTACTTCGATCAAAAGAAGCCAAACAATTTTAAGCCTAATAGAATTTACTTCAACTATAAATTGAAAAAATCCAAATAGCTTTAAACCTAATAAAATTTCCTCCAATCAAAGCATAATATGTACTATTGAAAGTATGACAACATTCAACATTTCAAGTGCTCTAATAAAAATAAGCCAAACAACTTTAGGCCTAACAAAATTTACTTCAACTATGAATTGAAATAAGCCAAACAACATGAAGCCTAACAAAATTTACTCCTATCACAACATAGATGAAAATGTTAAAAGTGTAAATATCATAAGAGATATCAGTTCTTCATAATATAATTGAGGTAAGTCAAATAGCTTTGAATTAAAATTGAGTATTATAAACATACAACCTATGATAGGAAAACACTAAAACATCCAATCCTTTACAATGAGGAAAATTGTTCTTTTTATAGCTTTCACTACACTAAAATAAAACTAACTATTTTGTACAATAATAGGAAAAAATGGCTTCACATGGTTGGGGATGAGCTAGTACCACTCAAAATATTCTTATTGGACCCAAGATGATTATAATCATAGTATCATCAATTATGCTTAGTTGGAGTGGTTGTCATTTTCTAGCTCTAATGGATGCTACATGGTCGAATTGTTTGTCTCTAGAGCACCATATGTCCTTCACATTGAAATCCTTAAGTCTCGATATTGTTGTTGTATTTATTAAATTTTGGACATTCTTCCTATCTTCATTTTATTATGTCAAATATCATCCAACATGCAAGCCTTGCACTATGCTAGATATTTGAAGTGTTATTTCTTATATTAGTAAGGAAAATATTTCAACACACATGGTCCTAGCTTGACTTCCAAACTTATATAGGCAAAAGGTTTTTGAATGCTTCTTGCAATTTTACTTTGCACTTGTCTGGAACTTTTTGAAGGCTAAGCTGATGTCACTACCAGAAGTGTTGGCTTAGTTTTAGGTATTTTTTTACCTTGTTATCCCCTCACTTTGCCAAAGATTTTGAAAAACCTACTTATTTCAACATTAAAATTTTTTGGCTTACCTATTTTATAGGTTTGATGCCAAGCTAGTTTGGCCAAACATTTTTTGGTCTTCAAATATTAATCCCTCCTTAACCAATTTTAGACTTGAAATTATTTACTTAGGATTTCAAATTAGCATACTTAGAATAACAATCCGTATGGACTTGTACTTGAAGCTTGAATGTTTATTCTTCTCTTGTTCTGATAAATGCCCTTTGTTGTTGATCTACTCCTTGCTTTCTCTTTGATGCTTTTGAAGTTGCCACAAATTTTGGGGTGACCTTCTTATGGTCTAGCAAGCTTAGACAAGCTTATCAACCTCTTGCATTGTCCCTCTTCTTTTCTTCCTCAATTGTTCTTGGGTTTTGCTTCCCTAGGGTCTTTCTAGTGATTCTTTATGATTAAATTGGGGTATATGATGTGCTACAAATCCAATTACTAAAATAGGATGGCTTCATATAATAACACACCCCTCTTATTGAGGGGTGTGACCACAACCAGTAAGTGGATAGTAGCCATGTCAACAATGGAACCCTATTAGCTGCCATAAAAAAATTGAGATTCCTACCTATGGTGAGTTTGGATTAGATACAATCAAAATTTTTGTAAGTCATTATCTTTCTAGTTTTATGGGTTAGCATAACCTTGTGGTATAAAGAGTTTCAAATTTTCTAGAAGAATTATTTGAATACCTTCCTTTTCAAAATATTTGGAATTTTAATAGCATCAACTACTTGATAAATTGATGGAACTTTAGGTCCCCTCATCTCATTCAACTTTAGGTAGCAATTCAACTTCAAAATTGTCTTTTAGGATGGATTTACATAGTGTAGTGAAATTACACTACATAACCCTCTAGAAATCTTAGAGTCACATTTTGCTCCAATACATTATAAAGCATGCATACACTCACCATGTGGTTTATATGCTCAATGATAGTAGTTAGGTCCCCCTAGTGAAGTATAAGAGATATTTTAGAGTAGACATTGGTATCTCATCCCATACTTCATGTGGAGCAAGAGGTCTCAAGGGACCTCTTTCATTCCAAGTAGGGAATGATTTGGATGGTGGTGGAATAGCCATATTCTAGCCTTAATATCTTTATTTTTGGAGAATTATGTTAAGTGGTGGGAGCAATAGTTGAAGGTTGGCAACAATAAAGGATCTGGTGGTAGATCTCTTATTCATACATTTCTAGGTCCTTTGGTTGGATTTGAGTCACCAAGTGAATACAAAATTTGTTTTTTGAACTGATAGATAAAGATCTTCATTAAAATATCAATTTAATATCCTTTAGATAAACTTATTTTGGATATTTATTCTTTATTTAAGTTTCCAAGTGATATTTTAAGGTGCTTCACATAAGCAGATAGACATGAACCCTCACCAGTATCATTTTATAGGTTCTTATGATCATAGGACCAAAAGATGAATCAATTGGGTCTCATCTAGCATGTCATTAAAATGTTGTCCTCTTTGATTTTCTTGACCATCAGATGTAGGGACTAAATGGTTGAGACTATCATGTCTCGCTCAAAGTGACACAATAGGGCAACTTTGAGAGCATGGCATTTGGCTCAATCGAGTGCCTCTAAAATTTTTTACAAGGTTTAATCCTTTTAAGATGTGATATTGAGTGCACTTCCTACTCTATCCTAATATATCAACTTCAAGGGAAAAAGGGTTAGAAAGATTAAAAAACAAAAATAGCAAAAAGAAAAAACTCTAAGCTAGCATAAGCTAATAGGGGGTGATGCACTAAGTTTTGGATAAGATTTATCTTCATAATAAACTTAAGTGTAATGTGCTAAAAACCCTAAGATGAGCACTTCCTCTTCTTAGCATGTTAAGCATGAGTTTGCATGTAAAAGAAACAGGATAGATATTTTTTAGTGACAACCTCTCATATACACACATAAATGCATACACATACATGAAATGGGATAGAAACAAACAAGTAGTCATGACCTCAAGCATGTATATATGAAAATAAAATATTACAAGATATGCCAAAAGTAGGGGCTCAAAATCTTTCCTGTAAGACCACTCAAGAATCCAAGTACTGCTATACAAAATAAAATGAAGAGAAAGTTATACAACTTGTTGATCCTTTATAATTAAAAACTAACTGCTATTAATATATTACAAAGGGAAGATTTTCCCTCTAAGATTGTATAGTAAAATCTAACAAAATCTCTATTTCCCTCTTGATATGATCCTCTCTTCATAATATTTTAGTCTTTTGAGATTTTTGGATTAGTTCTAATATGTTAGATGTTTAATCATCATTGAGAAACCTTGAAACTAGTTAGGAGCAACCTCTATAATTAATATGATCAGGTTCATGATTGTTGCTACTGCTCTACCACTCTTCTAAATTTAATAAACCAACCACATTTCCTATATTTTTGAGCTAAAATGACACTAGTAGGTGATATTTTATCTTTATTAATGACATACTAGTTTAACTCAACTACCCCTCCTGGGAGCCTATGTGCCATTACTGGTGCCTTTAGACTTGATTTGACCCTTCTTCTGAGTTTGTGGATTTCTAAATTAGGCCTTAATCCCTAGAGAACTCTTATTTTCTTTAGGTAATGATGATTATGTGGGCTATTATTTGCTTCAATGAAACTCTCTTCGTCTCTTTGCCTTAAAACTTTAGAAAACTTTCAATATTGGGCTCCACTCCTTGTCAAAAATGCTTTGTGGAAGTATTTTCTTCTACCCTGCCATCAGATATTTTATCATTTTGAATTTTGGGAGTTTCTTGCTCCACATAGTATACCTTTTTAAAACTTTTATTTCCTTTTATTTTGTGGAACTTTAGAAAATTCAAATCATCAGAGTTCTTTTCTCTCTTGCATCCTCTACTTTTTTGGAGAATTGGGATGCTCAAATGCTTAGAAATTTTTGCCTTATTCTCTTGCCTTGAAATTTTACAAAGTGTTATCCACCTTTAGTCGAGAATTTTTCTCGCATCTATTAGATGTCTCTTTCCTTTTTTCATTTTTCCTTTATTCCATTTTTCTTTTAGAACCTAAGGCAAAAAAACTTTTGCATGTAGTGAAGAAATCACTACACCAACCATTGAATTGACACCATTTTTTATTTTAACTTATTTTTTAATCTTGTTCTGACTACTTGGATGAAAAATATTTCACTTCATTACTTTCACTATTTTAGATCAATTTTTTTAATATACAAACCCTACACCTCCCACTTTAGGTTCATTACTTGTCTCCATCCTAGTTCTCTTCCTATTTTTTATATTTCATAATATTTGAAGTCCAATGCTTCTATTATTGGGATGAATAATGGGGAATTAAGTACCCTTAAGTTATAATTATTTATGCTTGTGTACTATGTATATTTGTAACAAGATTAATTTTTTCTAACATACATTTAAACTAGGAGTTACTTTTTAGTAGGTTTATTGTTTGCTACAATGAATCTCATTGTCCAACCATAGATAAGATTATAGAATCTTATTCTAATACATTTATTAGATATTAAAATTTAAAATTTTAATCCTTATTAAAGGCACATGTATAATGCAATATAGGCAAAAAATTTAATATCATTGCATTAGTTTATTCCTCAAACTATCAACAATTTATCAATTAATAAGGTTGAAGTTAATATGACTCTTTTTAATGGAATATTTATTGTAATTATCTTGGAAATATTTTTTAGGTAAGAGCTTTATTTTTTAAGAACTCTTAGTTACCTATAATAGTAATTAGTTTCTCATTTATGATCTCTAATTTATAAAGTTTGTCTTTACATTTTTTCTTTTTGGTTGGCATGCTTAGCGATTGGATTTTCTATATTTAGGTATCAATTTCTAGTTATACTAATTAAATATCCTGTTATCTCTATATTTGTATTGCTCTATTAAAGTGTCATACATTCTACAAAATTTTCTATAACTTTAGATATTTATGTGATGTCAACTCATCTATCAAAACTTAAAAATTTGAACAAAGTAGAAATAAGAGGCAATAACACACAATAGATTTGAGACATTGATCATGTAAAACTTATTTTAGTAAATATGACCAAGAAGCAAATATGAAAAATACATCTATTACTTTATAATTTTTATGTACATAGCAAAAGAAATTGGAATGTAACACTAACAAATGGTATTATCTTAACTAGTTCAATTCCACAACTTTCAAGGAGGAAACCTAGGTTTAAATCTTGCCAAACAATACATGTATAATGTCGAGCTGTATCTCATACACTTAATTTGTCAATCTAGGTTAAATGATTTAAAGAACAGTAAATCTCGTATAGATTATTCCATAATCATTAATCTTTGACTTGATTTTGTTTTCTTAGTTTCAGTTGTAGGAAATGAAAATTATAGGAAATGAAATGAAATGAAATATTAAAAGTGCAATTATGATGTAGACTAATTCTATGTGTTGTGGATCCACGTGCAATCTAATAATGCATTTATGATTTTAACTAGTTGATTTATTTTATAATTTAAAATGATGCAATTTAATTTATCTTATAGTCTAAGACTAATTCTACTCACTAACTAATTCTACTCTATTTCAGGAGAAAGAGAGTAAGGGACTGATTGTTTGGAGTGGGCCCTACCTCCTAGAAGACAATGTAATTCTCTTTTCCTCTATTCTAATTTATTTCAGTAACTAATATTTCATTCTACTAATCTAATACTATTTAATTCATTGATGCAGGAAAGTAAAAAGAAAGTTTACAAAGATAAATAAATCATGCAAAGATACATAATACCATTGCTGGAATCATGGAAGAAAAATGTTGCTTTATTGATGAACTTTAATTCTTCATGCGTACAGACTATGCGGACATACTTCTTCGAACATCGAGCCTTCAAAATAACAACTTGTAAACTGTAGACAAATAGACCATTAGACCTTTTCAAAGGTCTCTACATTGTATTTTATAATGTCACTTGGACATTTTACAATAAAATTCTCTTCTGCCATCTGTTACAGTTCAAATGCTCAAATATTTGAATTCTAATCTTTCATAACAAAGATATGCTATAATTAAGACACACTAACAACTACCCTTGGACTTATTACAATCAGAATTATCCAAGTGGTATAGTTGACAAGTATACATAATGAATATCCTAAATTTGAATAACTTGCTGACAAGATAGGACAATTGTTTGTCCTATTCTCAAGGAAAATATAAATTAAGGTTTCGTTCAAATCTTGACAACTTAACAACTTTAACAAAATATATTTTGAATGACACGTTACAAATTATACAACAAGGATTAAATCATATGCCAAATATTAATGCCATCGCATTAAATAATCATGTTGACTATATAATCTATGTGATGTTGCTACGTTGTCATCGGACGTGGAATTCCAGCGCATCAGATGATTTATTCGGTCAACGTTCTTTTTGTAGACCCTTTCAGTAGGTACTTTCTGTAACACCTTTCTGTAGGTGTTTTTCGTAACACCTTTCTATAGATGTATTTTGTAGCACCTTTTTGTAATGCACTTCCATGCGGCTTCTCAATGCACTTTCACGTGATTGGTTCATCCATACTTGACATCTGGCATGTGTTCTACTGCAACATCTCCTGTAAAACTCCTACAATATTTATCTACCAAAAATATATAGAAAACTTGCACGATTTGTGTAAAATATAGGCATATATCACTTTAATATTTTATAAGTCAAATTCACTCGTAAATCATGCAAATAAGATATAATGATCATCAAAACACATTCATTTACATATATTTGTAGATAAAAGATAGATTAAACTTTGCATAAAATATACATGATTTAGCACTCATCATTCCCCCCAAACTGAAGGGGATGCATGTCCTCATGCATACAAGTTTAAAATTCATAGCATAACAAGTAAAAAAATCATTACAGATAAAATACAACAAATTTTATAACTGGAATATTGTAAATTTTAAAACATTGTAAATGTTACAGAGATAATTTTGTAAATATATCAAATGAAACATTGCAAATGTTTACAGATAAAGTACTGCAAATTATATACGTAAAACACTGCAAATATAATAGATGAAATATTTTAGATATAACAGGGAAAACACTGCAGATATAATGAGTAAAATACTATAAATATCAAATACTATCATCATAATCAATAGAGTACTACAAATATATATATAAATGTGCAAGTTCATCAAAAATATGGAATAATTTTGTTAACATCCAAGATTGTTTTAGATTTGAGTCGGGATGAAGCCCGAGTTGGATTTGGTGGTTTTGCTGCCAACATCCTCTCGTACTTCACTTTCTCTACCTATGCCTTGGCTTTCTCGGTATCAGGTGGTGGTTCAATAGCCACGGTATTTACGTGCACGACCTTCGTAGGCCCTTCATCCTTTGATTCATGTAGCACATCCTACTTTTTTGGTGATGGAAATGGTTCCGCAATTTCGATGATGTTGTTAATCATCGTGTCGACTTTGCATGAGGCATCCCAATGTTGAGAGGTATTCCTACTTTGAGAGGTATTCCTATCTCAATAGATGGTTTTAGTCTTTGGGGGCTACGTGTATGCCTTTGATGTTGTTGGGAGAGAAACTCAAAAAATGGGAGTGAGTTGTCCTCATCAAGCACCTTGGTAAACTCAAAATATTTGGAAAAGTTCACCATTTTCTTTATATTTTTCTTAGACATGGAGCTCTTGTTAGGGGATGTACTGACATTCATCGGTTGGATGACTAGGTCAACCGATTTTACCACCCTATCTGCAAAAATTTGTTTGAGGATGTCAAGCTGAAGAGTGAGAGCTCATTTCACTAAGGTGACATGTTCTAAAAACTCATTTATGAGCCTATCCAATTTGATGTGCAGTAGAGTCTATTGTGTCTGAATGTGGGCAAGAGTTTTAGAGGAAATATTTGAGGTAGGCGGGCTTTCTTTAGGATAGGATGTCTCTCCCTTCCCTTGGTCTTTTAGATTATACTTTTCATACCTAGTTCTTCTTGTAGGATGAGAATATTTAGATGGCTTGGTATGGGTAGTATGCCTGCACACTGGAGACTCCTACTCCTCTTGACTCTCAGATTTAGAGTTTTCCTTAGATGCATTATCCTCAGCAAACTCTGACTTGTTCATCTCAGATTGAACGAACATGTTGTCCTTCTCAACCACTTTGTCCCAGGAAATTCCTACTTCATATGCTTTATGTAGGACCATTAATTTTATCAACCCATGATGGGAAATTAGATGAATTTTGGGCTCATCAATAGATTTCCTAGGTTGGACCCTAGAAACAGTAAATTTTACAAATCTGTATAGTAAGTATGGAAAATTGATAATGCAGTCTTCATGCTTGGGGTATTTGAGGTTCAACATCATTTTTAAGTGATAACCCCCACAATTAGACAACCTCCCTTCTAATATGAAAAACTTCATCAAAATAGTGGTAACCTCCTACCATTTCAAAGGGAGTGAAGAGGTGGCTACACCCTTGATCCACCCATCCTTGTCTCTGGTAACTACACATTTCTCCCCTAATCTATCAACCATTTGGCTCACTCCTTTATAGGTGGATTTGTAATACTACTAGCCAACCTCAGGGAGACTTAAGACTTCAAAAATTAGACTAGGGGTAATCTTGATTTTGACCTCACCCACATGGGTAACCATGGTCATGGGATCACAGTTCAAAATGAACTACTTTACCACGCCTTGATCATGCCCTTGAAACTTGGTTAGGGCCTCCCACCAATGTGCTTCTTGAAATAATTTCTTGATGGAGTCACTAGGATTTTGGGTGTTGATAGACAAGGGTTCACTACGTTTGTGAAATGTGGATCTCGACATGGTGGTCGGGTAGGTTTTAGAAGATAGGAAGGTAGAGGTATGGTAAAAAAAGGGTAGGGTTTTAAAGTTTTTGTTTTTAATCTCTTGTTGTAGGATGAAAACCTGCATAAAATTTGACAGATAGATACATGCAAGGGTTATTAAAAAAAAAATTTACAACGAAAATATATTATAACCTCATGCAACACATATTTCTATGTCGTTGCAAATTTTTAAAATAGCCATAATATTTTTGTTAAGGAAAACAATTAAAAGGAAATTCAAGATGTTTCTCTTCAATTTTGTGATGTTTCTCTACACTCTCTCTTTAAAAATACTCATTTCCTATTATAATTTTGAAGTATTTATCACCTACAATCCTATTTTAATTACATGCCCTTGTTTTTAAATTTTTGTCACCGTCCACCTTGTTGTTGCTTTTTCAACATCCTATTGCAATTTTCTGGTTATCTGGTTCGAAACCTTCACTATCATCTTTGTCTACCTCACATCGACCTACAATTTGTAGAGCTTCGATCACGGCTATAAAGTCAAGTCACTATTTTTCATGCTACAAAAAGATAGTTTAATTTAGGGTTTTTGTTTAAATTTCCTCATATGATAAGGTCAGATAAATCTTTACCCTTTGATTTTCCTTTAATCAATGGTTCATAGCCTTGATCCATGAGGTTTCTTCCCATTACTTCGTGCAGCCAAGTGTCATTGATCGACATCTTCATATGTGAGGTGGTCACATCGTCTTGAAAATGATCATCCTTTCTGTGTCCACATTTCTTAAATGCATGAAGTTGATTATATCATCCATCGGAATCAATAATATTATAAATTTTAATCATATTAAACTATGTTTAATAAACTCATTTTTAAATTTAATTAATTTTCATATAATTAAACCCTTATAATTTTAAATGCATTTTGATTCACCTTTGATAGGCTTTTTTGGATAGTCATCCATGTGTATTTTCTTTTTTTATTGTAATTTGTTTTATGTTTTGAATTTTTTTTTGTTTATTTTTTTTATGTTTCCTCTTTTTAATTTTAAAATAATCTTTATTTTTTTTATTTATAATTTAATGCCTTATTTTATTTTTATTTACTTGTGAGGAGGAAGTTAAAATTTTAATTTGTAATCTCTATAATCAGACTTTTATCCTGTATTGCATTACATATTCATTATGTCTTATATTATTGTGTCTTCTCTCATCAACTTCCTCATATCATCCTCAAGTATATACATTTACACAATCATTTCATACTAATATCCTCTTTATCGTATTGTGTTCTTAATACTTATTGTGCATTTAAATTTCCCACCAACTTATTAATTCATGCCCTTCGATCATCTAAATCCTTTGTGCATGATTTCCAAAGTTGAATAATTCATTCAAACCCTTCTGTGTGCGGTTTCTAAAGTTAAATCTACATTTTGATTTTTTGCACCATAGCTCCATGATCAAATTTTAAATATTTACCATAGTTTTCATGGTAAAAATTTTAAATATCCATGCAAGTTTTTTCTTTATACCAAGGATTATTGATAGATAATTACCTTGCATCATTTGATTTTGCCTTGACACATGTCCTTAACCATGCGCGAAAATCATTTATACTTAGAAGAATTTTTGTGAATCATGTCTACAAAAATATGCTACTTAAAGTATCTACAAATCTAACAAACTATCTATAAAATACTACAAAACTATCTAATAAAATACTACAAAATTGGTTACAAAAAATAACTACGAAAAACAACTACGGAAAATGTCTACGAAAAATTAATTATAGGATCATAGGAATACTTTACCTGATTTCCCATTTTTTTCTTTTCTCCCCCAAACTATATCATGAAATTTATTGCATAAATCCTTTACTTCTCCCCCAAACTATATTTTTGGCTATATAGCCAAAACAAGATAAGGAGAGAAATTCTTATAAAAGTTTATATTATGGAAAATATTATATATATATATATATATATATTTTAATATTATTTTATTTATTTATTTAAGAATATGGGGTGTTTACTTATATACTAATTATTTATTCATGTCAAGCCATCAAATAAGTTTGTAGGATAATAAATCTTCTTAGAATGGAATTGTTTGTTCCCAATAGCAAAGATGTTATGCAAAAATATTAATGCCTTCCTTGACCTTTTAATAAAATATTCCATGGTCAAATAACAAATCTTTCTAATACCCTAGAAAGATCAATTTCTTGTTCTACTTCCTTTAGCTTCATTAAGGAGTTATATGAGAGAAAAATAATGAATTTAAACCAATATCAATCATCAATACTTTGGTTTGTAAAAATAGGTCTTCATCAATGGTTGGACATACTCAAAACCTATTTTGGAAGAGGAGAAATAAGATAGTCATTATGGTATCATTTTTATTTATCATTTCATAGCCCATTTTTATAAATATGCATTTATTTGTTAAACTTATAGGGGTGCAAAGCTTTGGGGAATCGGATTCCCAACCACTCTATCAAAGTCCTGATGGGAATTATCACCCTATCCTTACTGCTTTATCCCTTTAAGTAAAAATTAAGGCTTTGGGGATTCGAATCACATATCCATCTAGATGGAAGTGTAATTCTATCCTTACTACCTTTAATTTTTATTTAAGAGAAGTTAGAACTTTGGGGATTCAGATCACATCTCCATATGGATGGAATTGTAATTCTATCCTTACTGTTCTTTTTATTATTATAATTTGGGGAAGAAAGTGGAACTTTGGGGATTCATATCACATCTCCAATCTTAACATAATTCTATCCTTACTTTTTCTCTTCCATTTTTATTATTTATGGGCTACAAGGTTTTTTATTACCTTGCTTTTAAAATTAATGATACCATCATGACTAGTTATCCTCCCTCCTATAAGGTAAGAGCATGCCTTCACACACCGAATCTGACTTCTTTCTTAAACCTGATATTATGACTGAAAAGTGATGAATAATAAGATGAAAATATTGTATATTAGAACTCCATCATGAAACAAAGGAAGCATATTTAAAGAACATAGAGTGATCTTCTAGTTTATTTTCAAGAAATATTATTATTCCATGATAATCTCCTTTCATTGGCCAAGTAGTGTAAATATTTTTGCCATCCATATTATTTACTAGTACCTACTCATCCAAACAAGAAGACTGATTATACTACATTATTTTTAATGATTGTACTTATTTACTAAATATATTAGATTATAAAGCAACAATTTTATTTAGTAGATAATATTTTTGTTGCTTAGGATAGAAAAGAGAAGTTTTTATTTAATAGTAGTTGATTGCAGTTCAGAGATGCACTGCAAATCAACCTATTGCTTAAGATGGTTTATAAATTCTTCTTTAGATAATGGCTTCCTATAGAGTTTAAGCCTATGTCCATTAACTAGTAATCTTCTTGTTGAATCATCAATAGGCTTAAGTTTAATTGTACCATTCCCAAATATTTCTTCAATCTCATAGGGTCCTAGCCATCTTGTCCTTAGCTTACCTTGGAAATATTGGTAGCGGGAGTCAAATAGCAAGGCCCAATATCCTGGTTGAAATGTTCATGGTACAATATGTTTATCATGCCATTTATTTCTTTGTTGTTGAGTTAATTCAGTCCTGTGTAATACCTCTAATATTCTTTCATCTAGAATGTTTAATTTTTCCAATCTAGATTTTTGTGCTTGATCCAAATTCATATCAAGTTGTACCATTGTGCGAAGAGTCTCTATTTCAAATTCAATAGGTATAATAGCTTGCTTGCCATAAACCATTTCATAAGGTGAAAATCCTATGGTAGTTTTCCAAGTTGTATTATATGCCCATACAACTTCTTTTAATATTTTTACCCAATCAACCCTATTAATAGCTACAGTTTTTGTTATTATCTTTTCAAGTTCCCTATTTGTAACTTCTACCTATCCATTAGCTTGAGGGTGATATGGTGAAGTTTTTCTATGTTTTATTTGATAGATTTTAACAAAATGTTCAATTACTTTGGAGAGAAATTGAGACCCATGGTCTAAAACTAGTTCTCTAGGTGCTCCAAAGCATTGCATAATTTGTGAGTAAAGAAAATCAGCAACTGGTTCAGCTTGTGCTCATGGCAAGGCTTTTACTTCAGCCCACTTGGTGACATAATATGTGCACACAAGTATGTGTTTATTACCTGCACTTGGAGGATCTATTGGTCCAACAAAATCAATCCCCCATTTCTTGAATGGTTCAAACATTATTTGTGGGACCAAAGGCATCTCCATTGTAGGTGTAGGTTTACTAGCCCTTTGACAAGCATCACATCTATCAACAAATTTATGGGTATCCTTATTCATAGTAGGCCAATAATAACCTATTTGGAATATTTTACTAATTATTCTTTGGGTTGCATAATGACCTCCACAAGGTTCTTCATGTGCTGCCCTAATGATGTCATATACATCCTCTTCTTGCACACATCTCCTAATTACATGGTCAGGGCAAGACTTAAACAAGATTCCATTAATCCACATATAAGGGGCACTCTGATGTATTAATTTTCTATGCTCATGCGATGTAAAATTTTGAGGTATTTTTCCTATTACCAAATAGTTTACAATATCAACATACCAAGGAGTAAAAATAGAAAGAGCAAACAAATGTTCATCCAAGAAATTATCAAGAATTAACTCATCATCATCAAATATTTGCATACGAGATAAATGATCTGCAATGACATTATCTTTACCTACTTTATCTATAATTGTGACATTAAATTCTTGCAATAAGAGAAGCCATCTAACCACTCTTCCTCCTAATATAGCTTTATTCATTAAGTATTTAATGGTAGAGTGATCAGTGTGAACAAATACTTCATACCCTATTATGTAATGTTTGAACTTATTAATGGCATGGACTACAACTAAGAATTCATTTTCAATAACTATATAATTAAGTTCAGCCCCATGCAAATTTTTACTCACATAATAGATAGCATAAGGTATTTTATTCTCTATTTATTGTAGTACTACCCCTATTGCATATCCTGAAGCATCACAATGTATATGAAAGGGCAATTCCCAATTTGGTCCCCTTAAAATTGGAGTAGTAGTCAATTTATTCTTTATAACTTCAAAGGCTTCCTGACATGCTTCAGTCCAATTAAATTCACTTTCTTTGGTTAAGAGCTTAAGCATGGGAGAGGCAAATTTGCTAAAATATTTAATGAATCTATGATAGTATCCTGCATGTCCTAAAAAACTCCTTACCTCTGTTTATGTTTTTGGAGGTTGGAGGGATTGAATAACTTGGATTTTTGTAGGATCTACTTTAACACCTTCCTCAGATATGTAATGTCCTAAAACAATACCTCCTCTCATCATCATGAAGCACTTTTCATGACTCAAAGAGAGATTTTGTTCTTGGCATCTAACCAAAACTTTTTGTAAACTTGATAGAGTTTCTTCAAAAGTGTTACCATAGACTGTGAAGTCATCCATATAGACTTCTACACATTCATTAATCAAATCAGCAAAAATAGCTAAAACAACCCTTTGAAAAGTAGTAGGTGCATTGCATAATCCGAAAGGTAAAACTTTATAAGCATAGGTACCTACAAGACATGTGAAAGTAATATTTTCTTGATCTTCTTCTACTATTGAGACTTGATTGTACCCACTAAAACCATCCAAAAAGCAAAAATATTTCTTTCCAACCAAGGTATCAAGAACTTGATCAATGAATGGTAAAGGAAAATAATATTTCTTTGTTACTTTATTCAATTCTCTATAATCTACACAAATCCTCCATTTACCATTCTTCTTAGGAACTATTACTAATGGTGATACCCATTGGCTATCAGAAATTGGATATATAAATCCTGCATTTAAAAGCTTAATGATTTCTTCTTGAACTATGTCTTTCATAGATGGATTTAGTCTTCTTTGAGGTTGTCTCACTGGGTGGCAACCTTCTTGAATGAAGATTCGATGGGTACAAATATTTGGATGAATCCCTTTCATGTCCTCATAGTTCCATGCAAATGTTGTTTGATGTTTTCTAAGTACTTCTATCAATTGTGATTCCTGAATTCTTGTAAGCTCATTATTAATATTCAAAGTCTTCCCAGATGTGATGTCTATCTATTTGCAATTTTCAATATTTGCATCTATTCCCATTATTTCATGTTCAAGAACATTTAACTGATAGTTATAGGGCACTAATTGATGAGATTGAATTGTACTTGCTTCATCATTAGATATAATAAATTCATCTAAACAATTAGTACTTTGTTCTTCATCAAAAAGTGATCCTAATGGTCCTTCAATTTCTTGTTGTAAATATTCACTTAACACATTAATTGATAAAGTTTGAATAGCATCCAAATCATTAGGAAAATCATACCAGAGTTGTTTTGAAAATCCTTTATCTAATGTTGACTCAGGAAATAGACTCAAATCTTTAGTGTGCTTCCCATTGGAAATAGTCATATTACTAGATCTACAACTAATGTAAGCATCAATTGTTGCAAGCCATGGGTATCCTAGAATTAAGGGATGTCCCCCTAGCTTCTTCTTAGGTTGTAAGACCACAAAGTCTATAGGATACTCCCATGAACTTACAGAAACTATGATGTCTTCTAATTTTCCTTCTGGTTTGATAGTAGATCTATCTACAAGTTGAAGCACTATAGAGGTTGGTTGTAATTTGTATACCCCTAAATAATCTATTATTTCTTTGGTCATAACATTGATGGCAACCCCTAAATATATTAAGACATTATGCAAGGTTGTATCACCAATATGGACTATGAGTATAGGTATTCCAGGATCTATATATTTTGGTAATAACCTACCTTCAATCATTATCTCTGATAATTGTCCAATAACTTGGATGGTTTGAGATTCATTCTTCTTTTTCCTTCCTGAATTGGATGTGCAAATATTCTTTATCAATTTAGAATAAATAGGAATATCCTTGATAGCTTGTAATAGAGGAATTTTAATGGTAACATTTTCTAATTCTTGAAGGAAATTGAAAGTTGGTTTAGAAGGTTCTTTAGGTATTGTCAATATTTCAGGAAATGGAATTTCCATTTCTTTCCTTTGAGGGATTTGGATCTCTTTTTGTTTTGATGGAATATTTTTTGGTAAAGTTTCTATTTCTTTTTCATTTTTGTCTACTTTTTCAAACAAGTCTTGGATAGGTTCTTCAACTTCTATGAGAGTCACATTATTTTCCAACACTTTTCTAGACCTTAAATGGATCTATTGGCAAGGTACCACAGATATTGAACATGTCTCATTTGTTTCATAGACTTGTTGAATAGTCTTGTTATTATTAGGATTAGGAACTAGTTGAGCTGGTAAAGGTGGTTGCTTAGGAGGGTTGTTCATATTATTTGGAGGTGGAAGAAGTCTATTTTGAGGCTAATTTTGAGGGGCTTGTCCCCTAAACTAGTTTTGGAAATTCTATTGTTGGGGTGGATTTTGAGACCAACTAGGTCCTCCTTGATTATATTGGTCATTCATATTCCAACTAGGCATATTTTGACCTGACATTCCTTGAGTCCATGGAGGTGGACTTCCATATGAATTGGCCATAAATTGGGCCCATGGAGGTATATTCCAATCTTGGTTATTTGGGTATGGGTTCCAATTTGTCCAATTTGATGCATTTGACCACTAGTTAGGTCTTTGTTGGTTGGAATAACTAGAATTTGACCAATTAGATGGACCATTGAATGGGCCATTTCTTCTTTGAGCTACAAAATAAACATCTTCTACCTCCTCAACTTCAGGTTCTTTTATAGCAGATTTCACAGCTGAAATATACTTACAATTTTTAGTACTATGATTTTTGTCACAGATTTTACAACAAGCAAAAATATTGGAAATATTTGTAATGTTGAGAGGGCATTCCCTCAAGTTGTGTCTTTTCCTACATCTATGATAATATATCTCCTCAATATCTTGTTCTTTTGGTTTCTTATCCATGAGGTCAAGAGATGTAGTTAATGTACTTAACAAATTAGTCTTTAAGCTTTCCAACATATTACCAATTTTTGCTCTTGTTACTCCTCCTCCTATGGATGAGTATTTGTTGTTCCTAAGAGGTTTATTCCTTGAATAATTTCTACAAATATTCACAATCTCTTCAAATTCCATTAGATGAATATCCCCCTTAGCCATAAGGTTTAAAACATCAAGGACATCTTCTTTTAATCCTTTTAGAAAAAGTTCTTTTAAGACTTCTTCATCTAAATCAATATTTACTCTAGATCCTACAAACTAAAATATTTCAAGATAATCCTCAAGGGATTCTTCTTCTCATTGGTTCATACGAAAGAGCTCAACTTTCTTATCCCTAACTCTATAGTAATCCTGATATCTTTCAAGGAATATATCTTTTAATCCATGATCTCCATCCCATCAGTTACAAACACTTTCACCTAAACCCATAAACCATCTTAAAGCTGCATCCTTAAGGGTAGAAGGAAACAATCTTAATTTTTGTTCATCCATGGTATAAAAATAGGCTTGACACACTACTTCAAACTCAAAGAGAAAAGCATCAGGATCTTCATGTGGTTTCCCATGGAAGGTAGGCAAAATAGCAATAGAGACTAGTTTTGGTTCTCTTGTTAGCCTATCTATTGGAGAAGAAATTGGAAAGGCAAAAGTTTTTCTTTGCCTACCTCTTCTTTAATTTTCTTCTACTTCTCCATGATCATTATTCCTTTGCCTATGTCCCCTTTGGTTTCCATCTACTTCCCCATGTTCACTAGCTTGGTCAGCCATGACTGATTGGATGAATTCTAAGATTGGACTTGGTATAGGTTCAAAAAAGATAGTTGATGGATCAATATGATTATCAAATTCAGGTTCTAGCAATAAAAATGATTCAAGATTTTGATTTAGTAGAGTCAATGGTAGCTCAACTTGTTCTTCTAGTGAATCCTTAGTTACTACAATCTCAGTCTCTTTTGATCTAGAATTATCAAACTTTTCACTAGAGTTTTCTTTACAGACTTTGATGAATCTTCCTCTTGAATCTCTAGGTCTACTCATAAATTTGCAAAGATCTTAAATTTTTTGCAACAAAAATCATTCATTCCTCCTTAAATAGTTTGTGAATATCATTAATTGGGTCTAGTTGTTCAAGAGTCATGTAATGTTCCTCCTCAAAATCAAAATCTTTTTTCACAAGACAAATTAGTTGAACAATAAAATCTTATTTTTTATTTGAGATAGGACTTTCAAACTATAACTTGTAACGTAAATCATGACATAATTCTCTGAAGTGCATGATTCTAGGAGCCTTGTTATATCTTTTGTTGTATTCTAGATTCACTTCTCTATTTTCTATGTCTACTAGGAATTTATGGACAACAAGGGAGTCCTCAAAGTATTGCCCCCAAGGATATGTAGTTGAATTTACACTTGCTCTCCTATCTCCTAGCCAATGTTCACAACTCCTCACAAGATCAAGATAAGGTGAATGATAATCTAGCCCTAGGGCTTTAATTATATCAATCCTCTCAATGTTGCTCAGTTCTTGTGTTCTTTTCCTAATGAGATCAAGGTGTTCCCACATATAATCCCACTATTTTCTAGATGACCTATGTCTTTGTTCAAAAAGTAGGTTGATTTCTTGTTCTAGAAATAGTTTTCTGAGGTCTATTAAAGTAGACTGAAAATAACTCTTTACCATTAGCAACTTTTACTTCTTTTTTTTTTATTTTTTTTTTTTTGTTTTTTTTATTTTCAAAATATAATTTTCAGAAAATAAATTTTAAATAGAATAGTCTTACTATTATTAAGACCAAGTCTAAAATTCCAACTAATCTTAACATAACAAGGAAAGTAAAATTACTATTCTAAAATAATTCTTACTACCACTAAAACTAGGTCTAAATTCACAACCAATTTTAGCACAATAAGGGAAAGTAAAGTGTTGTTGTTACTACTTGATTTTAAGGAATACTTCAGTATGAACTTGTCACACCTACTTCCTTGTTTTCACAAGTTAAAGAACCCAGACCTAAGTAGTAACAACCACATCTAAAAGTAAATTTACTAAAATAAAATGTTGAAATGTAAATTGTTGTTACTACTTGATTTTAAGGAACATTCATATGATATTATCACACCTACTACCTTGTTTTCACAAGTTAAAGAACCCAAACCTAAGTAAGTAACAACAACCACCCAATGCTTTGAAAATTTACTAAAATAAAAATTAAAAATAGTTGTCACAACTTGATTTTAAACATTTGATTTTTCACACCTACTCCTTTTTTCACAATCAGAAACCACCTAAGTGACAACCATAAATTAAAATTTGTTAAAATCAAATGCTAACTAGGAAAGCAATAAAAATCGATCCTAAGAAAATGGAACCTAGAAGTATTGAGATGAAGACACTTGTTGAAACCCTATTGTCCCAACCTTGAACTGCATGAAGACTTCTTGCCAATCACGTAGGTAAGTCTCCTTCTCACCCCAACAATCTCTGATAAAAAATTATGACATTGTTCTCCCCAACAATGATGCCAAAATATCGAGTTGTATCTCATACACTTAATTTGTCAATCAAATTTAAAATATGATTTAAAGAACAGTAAATCCAATATAGATTATTCCATAATCATTAATATTTGACTTGATTCTATTTTCTTAGTTTCAGTTGCAAGAAATAAAAATTACAAAAATGAAATTAAATGAAATATTAAAAGTGCAATTATGATTTAGACTAATTCTATGTGTTGTGGATCCACATGCAATCTAATAATGCATTAACTATTTAAAATAATTTATAATTTAATATTATGTAATTTAATTTATATTAAGACTAATTATATTCACTAACTAATTCTAATCTAAAAAAAACTAATCCTAATCTATTTCAGGAGAAAGAGAGTAAGGGACTAAATTGTTTAGAGTGGGCCTCACCTCCTAAAAGATAATGTAATTCTCTTTTTCTTTCTAATTTACTTTAATTTATTTAAAAAAAAAAAAAAAAAAAAAAAAAAAAAAAAAAAAAAAATTGTAGCTAATATTTCATTCTACTAATCTAATACTATTTAATTCATTGTGCAGGAAAATAAAAAGAAAGTTTACAAAGATAAATAAATCATGCAAAGATACAGAATACCATTGCTGGAATCATGGAAGAAAATGTTGCTTTATTGATGAACTTTAATTCTTCATGCATACAGACTATGCGGACATACTTCTTCGAACATCGAGCCTTCAGAATAGCAACTTGTAAACTATAGATAAATAGACCATTAGACCTTTTCAAAGGTCTCTACATTGTATTTTATAATGTCACTTGGACATTTTACAATAAAATTCTCTTCTACCATTTGTTACAGTTCAAATGCTCAAAGATTTGAATTCTAATATTTCATAACAAAGATATGCTATAATTAAGACACACTAAAAACTACCATTGGACTTATTACAATCAGAATTATCCAAGTGGTATAGTTGACAAGTATACATAACGAATATCCTAAATTTGAATAACTTGCTGACAAGATAGGATAATTGTTTGTCCTATTCTCAAGGAAAATACAAATTAAGGTTTCGTTCAAATCTCGACAACTTAACAACTTTAACAAAATATATTTTGAATGACACGTTACAAATTATACAACAAGGATTAAATCATATGCCAAATATTAATGCCATCGCATTAAATAATCATGTTGACTATATAATTTATGTGATGTTGCTACGCTATCATTGGACGTGGAATTCTAGTGCATCAGATGATTTATTCGATCAATGTTCTTTCTGTAGACCCTTTCAGTAGGTACTTTTTGTAACACCTTTTTGTAGGTTTTTTTTGTAACACCTTTCTGTAGATGTATTCTATAGCACCTTTTCGTAATGCACTTCCACACGGCTTCTCAGTGCACTCTTCACGTGACTGGTTCATCCATACTTGACATCTGGCCTATGTTCTACTGCAACATCTCCTATAAAACACCTACAATATTTATCTACCAAAAACATACAAAAAACTTGCACGATTTGTGTAAAATATAGCATATATCACTATTATATTATAAATCAAATTCACTCATAAATCATGCAAATAAGATATAATGATCATCGAAACACATTCATTTTCATATATTTGTAGATAAAAGATAGATTAAATTTTGCATAAAATATACATGATTTAGCACTCATCACATAATAGCCAAGTTGTTTTTATAACCACTATGTGGTGGTGATGTAATATGGGTGGGGCTCATTTTAGTCCCATATAAACAATTAATAAAATAGAGTATAACACTCTATGAGTATGATAATTCCCTATACTTATGATAGCTTTTTTTACTATCTTGTATAATTAAAATACATAGCAAATGTGATTAGAATATGATCCTATATGGATATGTGAGCTCCTCTAAATTTTTGCATGCTAAAAAAATATCCTTTTACTATCTGCTACAACTAAAAACCTTTAAATACGAATTTTCTCTTATTTTTCCAACCAAAAACCTTGTTTTCATGCCTTGATTTGTTGAGAGGATATTAGAACTAAATAACCATCTCTTTCTCTATGTTGGATGAAAGGTTCTTTCTTTTGTTAATTATTAATTTTTTCCTTCGGTTTCTTACTCTCTTATGATCTTTAATGATTCTTTTCAATCTATTTTTAGTTTTGTATAACTTTTTTCTTAATTTATATTATATGCTTAGCATTATTAGCAATGATTTATTCTAAGAACATAAACATAATTAGGAGATTAATAAATCTAGAAAAAAAATCTAAGACATGTTTTTTAACTTTTATACCAACCATGCACTTATTTTTCTATTTGTTGATTGATGAATATATATATATATCATTCCTTTGAAATGTTGATAATTCTCTAATATAGTTGACACAACTTGTAACTATTTGATAAAGTTGATAATTAATGATTCTCTAATATAGTTGACACAACTTGTAACTATTTGATAAAGTTGATAATTAATGATATTTATTTTTTAAAGTTGAGATATAATCCTTGAAATAAACTTTATTATAGGTTATTAATAATGTGATTTGGTAATGAAATGAAATTATTTTATTTATGTCCATAAGACAATTAGCCAGTTGATCAAAAGCTCTATCAATGTCCAAGAACAAAAACAACAATATACCTATTTATAAAATTTATAACTATTGAGCAAGGTAAAAAATATTGGCATCCTCTTATCATCTTTTGGAGTGTTTCTTCTACTATTAATTTTGATGATAAGTTCCCTTATTTATTTATTTTTTAATATTTAAAAATTTCCATCAATGATTTTACTTTTAAATTTTATTCAAGTGCATTCATGATGCCATGCTTCACATTCCATATAAAAATGATCTTTTTTCTCCATATTATGTACTTTGTAAAAGACACTTATTCATTTTATCCATTCCTCTTTAGATATTGTCCACCACCCAACTTTGCATATGAGTTGGTGTGATCTAGACCTCAATTGAGTTATAGGTATTTTTACCTTCCATTTGACCTCTATATATATGTTCTTATTTTAACTATGTATATAGTTCAGGTTGGGCTTGTTCATAGAACCTTATTTTTCCATCTAAATTTTGAGTCCACATGACAAGTGTGAATTTCTTCCTCACATACTATTTGATTTATTTGTTGAATATTGGTACACTATAAAATTTAGTGCTCCATTTTACATTCATCTATTTTTTAATCCATGCATATTTATTTCTATTCAATGTTTCTTTCATTGTCTATTTTGACCACTTGCTAGCCTTTATTTTTTCTATTGTCTTTAGACACCCGAATAGTCTTACCATAAGAATAGTCTTACCATAAAATCCCTATTGGCAAGTAGAATCTCATATAGGATTGAGGCTTTAATTCTTAAATTGTTTATAATCAACTACTTTTGGATTATTTCTATTTATCTCCTTTTGAAATTGGGTGTATTGTTAGTCCTTGTCTCACACCCATATATCACCACTAGCATAACATCGAGTTTGGGATTCCTTGTGCAAGTATTTGGTCCCATTTTGTGGGATTCCTCACCCCTATTAGCATCGAGTTTTAGCATGTGTGTAGGGGGCTATCCCTCTTGCTTACTAACCGATTAATGTGATGATGCAAGTCTAGTGGCATATTCCATGATTGGAATCCTTTTCCATGTTAATACCTATATATATAACCAATAACAAAAAAATAACCCTAATGGTTTTCTAATCCCATAACTTTGTTTTTATATGTATATTTTCCAATATCTAAATTTCTCTCCATCTTAGTCACATTTATTTCATCCTACATGTTTCCCACTTGAATTTACTTTAAAAATCTAATCCTAGGTATTTGTATTATGTTGCCTCATCTAAAGGATTTCTTTTGAACAAGATATATCATTGCTTTTGCTCTCTTTGAGTAGAGAATACTATAGTATAAGTGTCATTAGTGTTTACCTTTATCTCCATTTCTACACAAAAATGTTGTAAGACTTAGCAATATAAAGGTCAAATAAACTAGGTGAAAATGGATAATCCTAATTGACTATGATATTGCCCCCAAAACACTAATACTCTTTTTAGAGTTTCAATTTAATGATAAATATCCATCAAATAATAAGAGCTTTTATTAGTTATTACTTAATAGAACTAATTTAATCCAAAAGACACTCAAAATATCCCCTTCAAGATATTTTTTAAAATTATGAAATAATCATATTAGTTTTATCCAATGAGCAAACTCAAGAATTCATTTACATAAAGTTCAAAAAATGTTCAATAACATCAACTAATCAAATATATTTTTCTGATAGTAATAGTTCCTAATATTTAATCATTATGTTATATAACATTTAATAAATTTTTATTTTACATTAAATATTATTTAATAAGATTTTGTTATACTTCAAATACCATAACCTCAAGTCAAGTGGTTAAAAATATTTATTTTCAAAAGGGAGACTCAAATTCAAATCTTTTCAAGTGATATGTTAAAATATCATTATATAATTGATTAAAATTTTATGGTAACATAACTGTAATATAATATAACAAATCCATTTCAATTCTATATAACCAACTATATATATATATATATATATATATATATATATATATATATATATACTAAAAACCTATAATTAAAATTAAACTTACTCAAATAAATTAAAAAATTAAATATATTAAAATAAATTGGTGGAACTACTTAATTCCATTAAATATTATCATATCACATATTTATCTTCTTCATTTTAGAGTTATTGTATGAGATTAGACCTGTCCAATATTTCATTAAAAATTTCAATATATTGAGGTCAAAAAGTAGAGTCACAAGCATGTTTATCTTTTTCTTTTTAAAATAATCTAATATATTTTAGCTTATAGCTAGACCAAGCAACTTGCTTGGAGTCAACTCACCACTATATGTTGTAATCACAGTGACACTAAGAGGGGGGTGAATCAGTGTGGTCTTTTAAATTTCGGATATATAGCTTTAAATCCAGCAGCAGTTTAAAAATAATAAAAGATATATCAAATACAGCAAGAGAGCATGACACACAACACAGTAATTTAACGAGGTTCACCAATGTGGCTACTCCTCAAAACGACTGCTTGGACTACCATCCAAATCCAGCCAATGCAAAGCTACAACTTTACAATATCTTTTACCAGCACCAACTGGAAGGAGCACCAACCCCTTAGATTTTTCTGTACCAAACAGAATGGAGCACCAACTCCTAATTTACCAGCACCTACTGGAAAGAAGCACCAACCCCTTTATGCCAAGCTGCAACTTGGACTTCAATAAAGATAATGAAAATTACAGAATAATACTTTCACCTTATTTCTCACAGTCTGTAGTTCCTATGCATTCTGCTGCTTCTACGCAAACGCTTCGCACTATCCGACTGCTTCTGTGAATTTCTTCGCACTCTCTGCTGCAACCAGATGATCGATCACTTCTGCTATCTATGCGCTATCACTTCGCACTTAGAACTCAACCTCTGCACCCCGTGCTCTTAATTCATGCAATCTACTATACACTCCCCGACTCAAAATCGAACTACGACTTCGCCCTTGCGCACTTAATTCGCACAAGTTCGATACGACTCGCTCTCTGCTCGACGCGGACTTCACTTGCGCACAACACACTATCATCACTCTTCATTCTCAAACTCCAAACAACCCTCCTTTTATAGAAGAAATTTCAAGATCAAATCTTAAACATTAGTCGTCGACTGTAACCCTAAGAACGTCGGCTACAAAACCCTAGAAATTGTCGGCTACAAAACCCTAGAAATTGTCACCTAGAAAACCCTAAAATTATCCCAGATTCAACTTTGTCGGCCTCAACTGCTACTGCCACCTCTGTCACCTTCCTATAACTATTGCCGTGAAATAATAACATGTCGCGATATCGTGACACTTTTTGTAGCCGTACGCCTTCTTTAACCCGCTATCGCAAAAATGTGACACTTTTGGCCTTTGTTAGCTTTGCCACCGTTCTTGTCACGAAATCGTGACACTTCAAACTTTCGCTGACGTCATCCTCATTCTTGTCGCGAAATCTGATGCTTTCAGCTTCCAGAGGCTTTTCTTGCAACCTGTCACGAAATCGTGACACTTTCGCCTCTTTGTCCTTTTCTAGGCTTGCACCCACGAAAACAAGACATGTCACAAAATCGTGACACTTCTTGCTGCCGTACATTCTTCACCGCATCCCTCAGCAAAATCGAAACATGTCATGAAATCGTGACATCTTTTTGCCTTAGCGCTTTTCTTTGCCTATCGCCCGCAAAATCGAAACATGTCACGAAATCGTGACATCTTTTTGCCTTAGCGCTTTTCTGTGCCTATCGCCCATGAAAACGGAAACACGTCACAAAATCGTGACATCTTTCGCATCCGTACAATTCTCTCTTCATGCACTAGCGAAATCCCAACATGTAGCGAAATCGCTACAACTTTTCAACTTGGCACTTTCTCTTTGCTTCGACCAACAAAAATCCAACATGTAGCGAAATCGCTACAACTTTTCAACTTAACGCTTTCTCCTTGCTTCGACCAACAAAAATCCAACATGTAGCGAAATCGCTACAACTTTTCCACTTAACGCTTTCTCCTTGCTTCAACATGAAATCTACTTATCCAACATGTAGCGAAATCGCTACAGTTTCTCGACTTAGCTTCTTGGCCTCCAACATGTCACGAAATCATGACAGTTTGCCTTGCGCCTTCTCTCTCCTCGGCCATGTCGCGAAATCATGACAATTTTCTTTGTGCCTTCTCTCTCCTCCGACATGTCATGAAATCGTGACAATTTTCTTTGTGCCTTCTCTCTCCTCCGACCTGTCATGAAATCATGACAGAAAACATGTCGCGATATCGCGACAGTTTTCTTACTTGTCTTTTTCTTTGATTTTCTGAATCTGGGTCACTTCTATTTTCCTGGAATTGCACTTTACAAGATCTGACTATCCTTTGAACTTCTGTCCTCTGCATCTGAATGACTCCTGAACTGTCTGTCCACTGCATCATTAGATCTAACTGCCTGTGTTGACAACAATGACAAACCTCTTGCAACACCTTGCTCAACAATCTCCCCCTTTGGAATTGTTGGCAACACCTGTGTACATTCCTGTAACTCTTCTCCCCCTTTGTCAATAATACCAAAGGGCTGCTGTAGACTCCCCCTGAGTCCATCCTCACAATTCTCAAGCACAATTTGTTGCATCTAGCACAAATTATGATCATGAGCAAAAGAATAGTCAAATACTCAAATGCTCCCCTTGAGAAAGTGATCCCTGTAGCTAGTCACTTCTTGGGAAGTGTGACTACTCCTAATTTGCTTCGAAGGTACTCAAACACTTCCTTGGGCAATGGTTTTGTAAAAATATCTGCTACTTGTTCTGTGGTTGGGACAAAATCCAATTTGACTTCTCCTTCTGCAACTTTCTCCTTCAAGAAATGATACCTTATAGCAATGTGTTTTGTCCGTGAGTGCATTACTGGATTCTTGGAGATGTTAATTGCACTGGTGTTATCACACTTAACTGATATTGGTTCACTGAAATTAATACCAAGATCTTTCAAAGTTTGTTTCATCCATAAAACTTGTGTACAGCAAGTTGTTGCTGCAATATATTCTGCCTCAGCTGTTGATAAAGAAACTGACTCTTGTTTCTTGTTGTGCCAAGCAACCAACCTGTCACCAAGATAAAAAGCACCTCCACTTGTACTCTTCCTATCATCAACACAACCTGCCCAATCTGCATCTGAATATGATATAAGAGTGAAGTCTTTGCCTTTTGGATACCACAACCCATACTCCATGGTGCCTTTGAGATACCTAAGAATCCTTTTTACGGCTGTTACATGAGTCTCTTTGGGACTGGCCTGAAATCTTGCTACCATGCAAACTGCCTGCAGAATATCAGGTCTGGTAGCTGTTAAATATAGTAAGCTTCCTATCATTGATCTGTACATGGTTTGATCTACAGGTGGAGATTTGTCTTCTTTACTCAACTTGCAGCCTGTTGTCATGGGAGTGCTAACTGGCTTACAGTCCTCCATTGTGAACCTTTTTAGCATCTCTTTCACATATTTGATTTGGGAAATGAAGATGCCTTTCTCATTTTGATTAACTTGTAGCCCAAGAAAATAAGACAGTTCACCAATCATAGACATTTCAAATTCATTCTGCATCTTATGTGCTAAGTCTTTACAAGATTCATCTTTGCTGCTGCCAAATATGATATCATCGACATAGACAACAAGAACTATGAGATGCCCACCTTCTGTTTTCACATACAGATTACTATCGACCAACCCTTTCTTGAATCCCTGTTGAGAGAGATAGTTGTCTAGCCTTGCATACCATGCCCGTGGTGCTTGTTTTAATCCATATAATGCTTTCTTTAATTTGCAGACAAGGTTAGGATCTTCACTAATTTGAAAGCCATCCGGTTGTTCAATATAGACCTCTTCTTCGAGTTTCCCATTTAAAAAGGCAGATTTTACATCCATCTGATAAACTCTGAAGTTCTTGTGGACTGCTAAGGCCAGAAATATTCTAATTGCTTCTAATCTGGCCACTTGGTGCAAAAGTCTCTTCAAAATCAATGCCTTCGACCTGTGCATATCCTTTACAAACCAGTCTTGCTTTGTTCCTAATGACCTGTCCGTCTTCATTTAATTTGTTTCGAAATATCCATTTGGTGCCGATTACATTCTTATTCGCAGGTCTAGGTACTAATTCCCAAGTTCTGTTCTTTTCAATCTGATCTAACTCTTCATTTATTGCCTTCATCCAGCTATCATCTTTGCTTGCTTCATCTATGTTTTTGGGCTCAATGCTGGATAAAAGAGAGTAATTACTTATTACTTTCCTTCTTGTCTGAATACCAGCTGTGGGATCTCCAATTATTTGGTCTCTTGGATGATTTTTCTGCCAACTGCCTATTTTGAATTTCTTGTTTTCTTGCACCTCTGAGTCATCGATTAATTCATCTGAATCAAACGTAGATTTATTTTCTGTTTCATTCACCTCATCTCCTTCAAAGACTTCTTCATAGATTGGGTAGTTTTCCTCAAAGTCAGCTAATCGTTTCCCACCTTCATCGAATTTAACATCTGCACTGTCCACAATTTTCTTGAGTCTCTTGTTGTAGCATTTGTAAGCTTTGCTTTTTGATGAATACCCAACAAAAACACCTTCATCTGCTCTATCTTCAAACTTCCCAAGGTTGTCATCAGTTTTTCGATGTAGCACCTACAGACCAAATACTTTGAGATGTTTTGTTGTTGCTTTTCTACCAAACCACAACTCATAAGGTGTTTTGCATTCATGAGTTCTTAACATATATCTATTTTGGATGTATACTGCAGTGTGAATCGCTTCTTTCCAGAATCTGTCTGCTATTTTGTTTTCTGCCAGCATGGTGCGTGCCATTTCCTGTATAGTTCTGTTCTTTCTTTCTACTACACCATTCTGCTGGGGAGTTCTAGCTGCTGAATATTGTCTCCTGATACCATGTTTTTCACAGTATTCTATAAATTCATTCGAAATGAATTCTCCTCCTCTGTCTGATCGTAAACATTTGATCCTTTTTCCTGTTTCATTCTCAACTAGATGTTTGAAGGATCTGAACATTTCAAAAGCTTCTGTTTTATCTTTTAAGAAAAATATCCATGTCATTCTGGAATAATCATCGATACACAGCATAAAGTATTTGTCGCCATTTATGCTTTGAGTTCTCATGGGTCCACATAAGTCTGTATGAATAAGTTCCAAAGGCCTGCTAGTGTGGTACTCTTTTGTTTTGAATGAGACTCTGGTTTGCTTTCCCTTCTGACATGAAGCACAAACATTGTTTGAAGGTTTTTTAATGGTTGGAATATCTCTCACTGCTTGTTTCGAGCTGATTTTCACCAAATTATCAAAACTTATGTGTCCAAGCCTCTTGTGCCACAGCCAGTTCTCTTCTTCTTGTCCAATGAAACACGTACCTTCTGAAGTTTTTGAGAGTGTGTACAAATTTCTAGACGTCCTTGAACCAATTGCTATCAATTTCCCACTATTTATTTTTCTGACTTCACAACCCTGCTTCTTGAAGACTACTTCATGTCCTTTATCACAGATTTGACTGACACTTAACAGGTTGTGTTTCAAACCATCCACAAATAAAACTTCTTCTGACTTGATTTTCCCTTCACTAATTTTGACAGATCCTTTTCCTATTATTTTGGCTCCATCATTATTTCCAAACTTCACAGAGCCACCCTCATATTTCTGTAGTTTTTCAAATTTTTGTTTATCACCTGTCATATGACTTGAGCAACCACTATCAAGAATCCATGGTACACATTTATTCTGAGCCCTGAAAGTTGTCTGCACTATTAAAGATTCCTTTTCTTCCCTGAGCTGTTCTTTCTGTTTCCACTCTGTTTTGACTATGGTATTGGGCTCTAGCTTGGATTTTCCCTTTTCAATATTTTGAGCATAACTTTCAGAGAGATTTCTATTTTGATTTGCCCTATATGGTTGAACTCTTCTTTTCTGAGGTTGATTCGAAACAGAGGTACTACGACAATTTCTAGCAATATGTCCAAAGTTGTGACAATTAAAGCATTCTACTGCATAATTTATAAGAGGAGCAAAAGAATTTCTGCTAGTGAAACTTCTTGGTCCTACATTGTACTTGCAGTCTGCAATTTTATGTCCATAACCATTACATTTGAAACAGAAACCATAAAAGTAATGATTGAACCTGAAAGATGGTCTTTGCCAGGTTGTTGTAGGAGCCATAGATCTTCTCTTCTTCGATGTGTGACCTTGGTAAAGCCATCATTGTCTATTCTCCTTTCGAGTCTGGCATTACTGCTTTTCTTTGCCTGATTTGTTTTTCCTATATCAACTGTTTCTTATCTTCACTTCTTACAGATTCAACATTTGGTCCGTTTGATGATTCTCCTTCAATAAAGCCCAGGCCAAATTTGATGCCTGCAGGTCTTTGATCACTTAAGATTTTATCCAGCTTCATTGAACTTTCTTCACGTTTGTAATGGCAACTAATTTTTTGATCCAGCTCTTGTATCTGCATTCGAAGACCAACATTTTCTTCTTCTAGTTTGCAGCAATGATCTATCTTCGTGGTTACCTGAATTTCCAGATCTTCGAACATTTTCTTGTATTCTTCTGTCTGTATTTTTAAACTGGTTATAATGTCATTTGCATCCTCAAGCTTTCTTGAAAGTTTTTTATTCTTTCTTTTCTCAGATTTCCATTCTTCAAGAGCAGAAACCAGCTCACCTTCTAAATCAACTTCAGCCTCAGCTTTTTCAATAGACACTTTAGAGTTCATTCCTTCTCTCTTTTCTGGGTTTTTTGCCTCTTCTGATTTTTCTACTTCAAACGCCATAAAGAGAGCTTCACCTGTTCCTTCTTCAGAGTCTTCACTAGAGCTGTCCTCTGAAGAATCTGCATTTCGGGAGATAAAACTTTTCTTTTTGAAATTGCCTTTTTTGAAGTTTGTTTTCTTCCTCCATTCACTTCTTTCTTGATGCGGAGTTTCTTCACCTTTGTTCTTGTCATTGAGAGGACATTTGGTAGCAAAGTGTCCAATGCCTCCACAGTTGAAACATTTAAAAGGTAGCTTTCCTCTGTATTTTCCTTTTCCTTTTCTCAGTTTTTTGACAAAATTTGCTTCCATTTCATCTGATACATCCTCTTCTTCAGACTCTTGTTTTGTGTCTTTGCCTTTTAGAGCTTTGAAAGTTGCTTCTCTATCTGTGGGATTTGACCTTCCTATTCTCATTTCAAAAGCAGTCAAAGAACCATGCATCTCATCCATACTAAAGCGATTTAGATCTTTAGCTTCTTCTATGGCTGAGACTTTCGAATCAAACCTTGGAGGGAGAGATCTTAATACCTTTTTCACAATCGTAGCATCATCCATATCTTCGTCGAGACCTCTGATTGAATTTGTGATTCCGTTGACTCTTAGCATGAAAGCCTCTATGTTCTCATCATTGTCCATCTTTAAGGATTCGAATTGAGCTCGGTGTGTTTGAAGCTTGGCCTCCTTGATCCTATCGTCTCCTTCATGAATGTTCTCTAGTTTATCCCATACATCTTTTGCGGATTCACAGTTTATGATTTTGACTAGCTCACTGTCCACTAATCCACACATGATGGCATTTTTTGCTTTCGAATCATTTTCAAATGCCTTCTTGTCGGTAGTGTCTGTTGGAGCAGTGGCGGGAGCTTTGTAACCATTAACTACTGCACCCCAGATGTCAAAACCCAAAGCACGGAGATATGTCTGCATCCTTATTTTCTAGAAAGCATAGTTAGTTCCATCAAACAATGGTGCTTTGTTTGAGGAGAAACCCTCACCACTTGCCATTGCGTCACTTCCAAGATCACCCTAGCTTATTGAGCCTATTCAGGAACCTGGCTCTGATACCAATTGTTGTAATCACAGTGACACTGAGAGGGGGGGTGAATCAGTGTGGTCTTTTAAATTTTGAATATATAGCTTTAAATCCAGCAGCAGTTTAAAAATAATAAAAGATATATCAAATACAACAAGAGAGCATGACACACAACACAGTAATTTAACGAGGTTCACCAATGTGGCTACTCCTCAAAATGACTGCTTGGACTACCATCCAAATCCAGCCAATGCAAAGCTACAACTTTACAATATCTTTTACCAGCACCAACTGGAAGGAGCACCAACCCCTTAGATTTTTCTGTACCAAACAGAATGGAGCACCAACTCCTAATTTACCAGCACCTACTGGAAAGAAGCACCAACCCCTTATGCCAAGCTACAACTTGGAATTCAATAAAAATAATGAAAATTACAGAATAATACTTTCACCTTATTTCTCATAGTCTACAGTTCCTATGCATTCTGCTGCTTCTACGCAAACGCTTCGCACTATCCGACTGCTTCTATGAATTTCTTCGCACTCTCTGCTACAACCAGATAATCGATCACTTCTTCTATCTACGTGCTATCACTTCGCACTTAGAACTCAACCTCTGCACCCCTGCTCTTAATTCACGCAATTACTATACGCACAATCCGCTTCGACTCAAACGAACTACGACTTCGCACTCCACAAACCACTCAACAACCCCGCACACTTAATTCGCACAAGTTCGATACGACTCACTCTCTGCTCGACATGGACTTCACTTGCGCACAACACACTACACACTTCATCTTCAAACTCCAAACAACCCTCCTTTTATAGAAGAAATTTCAAGATCAAATCTTAAACAATAGTCGGCTGTAACCCTAAGAACGTCGGCTACAAAACCCTAGAAATTGTCGGCTACAAAACCCTAGAAATTATCGATTGCAAAACCCTAAAATCTATCGGCCCAGATTCAACTTTGTCGGCCTCAACTGCTACTGCCACCTCTGTCACCTTCCTATAACTATTGCCGTGAAATAATAACATGTCACGATATCGTGACACTTTTTGTAGCCGTACGCCTTCTTTAACCCGCTATCGCGAAAATGTGACACTTTTGGCCTTTGTTAGCTTTGCCACCGTTCTTGTCACGAAATCGTGACACTTCAAACTTTCTGACGTCATCCTCATTCTTGTCAGCGAAATCTGACCTTTCGCGTTCGAGGCTTTTCTTGCAACCTGTCGCGAAATCGTGACACTTTTCGCCTCTTTGTCCTTTTCTAGGCTTGCACTCGTGAAAACAAGACATGTCATGAAATCGTGACACTTCTCGCTGTCATACATTCTTCACCGCATCCCTCAGCAAAATCGAAACATGTCACAAAATCGTGACATCTTTTTGCCTTAGCGCTTTTCTTTGCCTATCGCCCGCGAAAACGGAACATGTCACGAAATCGTGACATCTTTTTGCCTTAGCGCTTTTCTATGCCTATCGCCCATGAAAATGGAACACGTCACGAAATCGTGACATCTTTCGCATCCGTACAATTCTCTCTTCATGCACTAGCGAAATCCCAACATGTAGCGAAATCGCTACAACTTTTCAACTTGGCACTTTCTCTTTGCTTCGACCAGCGAAAATCCAACATGTAGCGAAATCGCTACAACTTTTCCACTTAACGCTTTCTCCTTGCTTCGACAAAATCCAACATGTAGCGAAATCGCTACAACTTTTCCACTTAACGCTTTCTCCTTGCTTCCAAAATCCAACATGTAGCGAAATCGCTACAACTTTTCCACTCAATCCAACATGTAGCGAAATCGCTACAGTTTCTCGACTTAGCTTCTTGGCCTCCAACATGTCGCGAAATCGTGACAGTTTGCCTTGTGCCTTCTCTCTCCTCGACCATGTCGCGAAATCATGACAATTTTCTTTGTGCCTTCTCTCTCCTCCGACATGTCATGAAATCGTGACAATTTTCTTTGTGCCTTCTCTCTCCTCCGACCTATCGCAAAATCGCGACAGAAAACATGTCGCGATATCGCGACAGTTTTCTTACTTGTCTTTTTCTTTGATTTTCTGAATCTGGGTCACTTCTGTTTTCCTGGAATTGCACTTTACAAGATCTGACTATCCTTTGAACTTCTGTCCTCTGCATCTGAATGACTCCTGAACTGTCTGTCCACTGCATCATTAGATCTAACTGCCTGTGTTGACAACAATGACAAACCTCTTGCAACACCTTGCTCAACACTATATACATTGAACTCTTATATTCATTAGTATTTAAATTTGTTTTTTTTTTTTAAATATACTTTGATTCAACTACTTAAGATCAACTAGGTGAAATATTAAGGAGAGTAGTTCGCAATATCGCCTAAAATTTTGAAAGCAGTTGAAAAGGAACACTAGTTTTTTATCGAAGACAAATGAATTTTAGTTTTGGTTTTTTTTAAGGTTAGTATATTGATAAGCATTTGTTTGGTCATGTATTTACCAAGAAAATATTCAAGTTCAAACCTTGGGAGCAGTCTGTTTGCAAAGTAATAATATGATCTGAATCTTTTGAGTGCACGCTAGAGGACAATGACAATATAAATCCTGAGTAACCAATGGTCCTTTTTATATCTCTGTATATAAAATCAATAATAACAAAATGGAATAAGTTTGATAGAAACCGTCAATAAATTTAATGAAAACAACTTTAGTGAAAAAAAACTTTAATTTGATTATGAACAACTTTCTAACCAAAAATAATAATATCATCTGACGGTTAGAGCTTAATAGTTTGAACTGCTACATTACTCTATGTAACGTAGCAAGTGAGCATGTCTTTCCAAACTTAATGTAGATATGTTAGATAGACATTATTTATTTTTATGTGATTGTCTTTATTGTAAGAAGTCCGATCGGCCACACCAAACCCACTTTTAAGAAAGTAGGAAGACTTGTTCATTTCTGCTTTATTATAAAATAGTTGAATTTCCGTCCAAGGTGGATGTATAGCCAAAGGATACGATTCCGATAAAGTGCCACATCAATTACAGACCTCGAATTTGACCTACCGAATAAAAAAAAAGAAAACCATGGGAGGGCAGGTGATGACGTCTCCAATTCTGTGGGTTATATCTCTGGAATTTGACCATTATCGCTTCTTTCCCAATCGTTTATAATACATTAATGCCTGTCTCTTTTGTCTATTCCCTCTTTGAATTCAAGGAAGTTTAAGAATAGTACACAATTTTTAAAAACGCACCGCTATTGCAATTATTATCAAACCATTGGTTTATATCTTGGAGCATGTTAAAGGTGGTAGTTTGATTTGAGTTCAAGTAGTTTGATTTAAATTAGTTGAGTGCGAATCAACTTGACCAACTTAGCCACCCAACCCTGAGCCGCGGAAGGCTTCAATAATTTGACTTGTGTTCAGAGGCAGCAACCTTTAGGAAATATCTGACCCAATATCCGACTCTTAAAGATGAAAGGATGTTTTCTATTTCATGATACTAAAAAAATTATATATTATGACATCGATAGCATTTTAATTTTGAGGGACATTCATGCCATGAACATGGCAACTATACCCAGTTGGCTTTCCACTTAATTAATGCGCGTTGTATCGTCACAGTGCTCTCTCGGATTTTGATATGCATGTGAAGTTGTTGGGTTTGTGTCTTATATAAGTAAGGATAACAAGGAGTATTTGTCACGATGATTTTCGACAGGAACTTGTTATAGAGAATCCCTAGAACAGAGAGAATCCCCACTTGTAATCAATTCCCAAGACAGATGGGTGATCCCCAGTGCCGAGATCTGTCTTCTTCCATAGAGATAGATATGGATGGGATCAACGATTCTTATGCAGTGAATGGAAACGGAAGCCATGAATTTGTGGAGGTGACTTTGGACGTGCACAAGGATTCCATTGTCCTTCACAGTGTGAATGCTGATCCTTCTGCCGGCTATGAAACGGAGGACACAAATGCTTCTTCCGTTGGGTCGTCTGCTAGGCGTGCCACCGCTTCTTCGAAGCTCAGACATCTCTTCTCTCAGGAGCTCAGGTCGGAACTGAGGAAACTTTCTTTCAATTCTCGAGCGTCCGGCTTCAATAAATTTGATAGAAGCCGATCCCAAGCCCAGCAGGCACTCAAAGGGTTGAAGTTCGTCAGCGTTGCAACTGATAACGAAGACCCCCATCAACTTTGGAAGTCCGTCGAGACCCGTTTCGATGAGCTTGCCTTCAAAGGCTTGCTCTCCAGAGCCAACTTTGGACAGTGCATCGGTACGTACATTATGGATATAATTTTGTTAACCTACTTGTTTTTTATGGATTAATGTGATGATCAAGATGTATTTTATCATTGAAATTATGATTGAAATTTTGTATGATGATACAAATTAGTAATATATTTTATGATTGAAATTTCGAATGGGTTGCTTAACCAGGTATGCATGACTCCAAGGAATTTGCGCTTGAAATTTTTGATGCATTGGCACGCCGAAAAGGGATGAAAAGCAGCAGCATCAACAAGGAAACTTTGAGGGAATTCTTGACAGATTTGGCTGATAAGAGCTTCGACTCGAGGATGAAAATCTTCTTTGACATGTAACTTTTGGGTTTTTGTGTAGAGTGAGACCTCTGTGATTTCACATTATTGATTTGGAGATTAGGAAACGGTAAGGAGAGCCTCGGACTTTATATGATGCTTGATGTTCTTGTGCAGTGTGGACAAGAATGCGGATGGACGAATAACAGAGGACGAGGTTAAAGAGGTGGGTTTTAGTTGTTTATACTTTTGAATTCAATTCTTCAGGAACAGGCTATTATGACACCGCAGAATGTGAAAATGTCAACAGGTTATTATGCTAAGTGCATCGGCAAACAAGCTTTCCAAATTGCAAGAACAGGCTGGGGAGTACGCTGCATTGATCATGGAAGAGTTAGACCCCAACAATCAAGGCTATATTGAGGTTGGTTGAATAAGAAACGCAAGCCTATATCAACATTTTTCTTATGAGATATAGGAATTACATGCTATCACAATTTGTATGAGAGGAATTTGAATCTCATTTCCACTTCCTTGCTCTCTCAATCAGATTTCGCAGCTAGAAATCCTGATGACGCAGCCCATGATGAGCTCTGGTTCAGTTAAGCAAAGTTATTACAGTCAGAATCTCTACAGCCAAAACTTAAGCCAGTCCTTTGTACCGCCTAGAAGGAGCAATGTGATCAAGAGGGTGACTAAAAAGTTCAAATATTTCATGGAAGAAAACTGGCAGAGGACATGGATAATGGTGGTGTGGATAGCTATTATGTGCGGGCTTTTCTCATGGAAGTTTATCCAGTACAGAAACAGAGCCGTATATGAAGTAATGGGCTACTGCGTATGTACAGCAAAAGGAGCAGCCGAAACTCTGAAGTTGAATTTTGCCCTAATCCTGCTTCCTGTTTGCAGAAACCTGATTACTTGGCTCAGAAACAACACCAAGCTGGAAATCCTTGTGCCTTTTGATGATAATCTGAATTTCCACAAGGCAAGCATTACGAATCTCAACTTATACATCATGAATCAAGTTTTCTGATCAAACAAAATATATCTAAGAGCTTAAATATCTTGCAGGTCATTGCGATAGCTATAGCGATCGGAGTCATCCTGCATGGAGGTGCTCATTTGACTTGTGATTTCCCTCGGCTTCTGCATGCAAGCGATGAGAAATATGAACTGATGAAGCCCTTCTTCGGCCATGAGAGGCCTCCTAACTATTGGCACTTTGTTTTCAGCATAGAGGGGATCACAGGAGTTGTGATGGTTATTCTTATGATCATTGCCTACGCTCTGGCCACCCCATGGTTCAGAAGAAACAGAGTCAAACTCCCATGGGGACTCCACAGACTCACTGGATTCAATGCATTTTGGTATTCTCACCACTTATTCGCAGTGGTCTATGTACTTTTCATAATCCATGGCATTTTCCTTTACCTTACACACCAATGGTACAAGAAAACGGTAACGACGATATCCATTTTACCCTGTTTTGCCAATATATCACTAATGTTATAAGCATATGCTGATGCTATGAATTTCTAAATTTGTGTTATTCAGACATGGATTTTACCCTGTTTTGCCAATATACTACTAATGTTATAAGCATATGCTGATGCTATGAATTTCTAAATTTGTGTTATTCAGACATGGATGTACTTGGCGATCCCATTGTTGCTATACATCGCAGAGCGCACCTTCCGATCGTTCAGATCAGACTATAACTCTGTTGATATAACCAAAGTGAGATATCAGTCCTCTCCAAAGGACAAACACCCAATTTGTAGTTTACATTTGTTTTGATTTATAATGATCATTGTAAATACTCTTGCTTTCAGGTTGCAGTCTATCCTAACGATGCGATGTCTCTGCATATAACGAAACCACACGGTTTCAAGTATAAAAGCGGGCAGTATATGTTTGTGAAGTGCCCTGCGGTGTCTCCATTCCAGTGGTAAGCTTGATAATCATAAATTTGGCAAGCACTGAAGCATAACACATCTTGTTGGTCTAAATCTTGATGATTATATGTGGGTTTGTTTTTGAAGGCATCCTTTCACCATTACCTCTGCTCCCGGAGATAATTACCTGAGTGTTCATATTCGCACTCGTGGTGACTGGTGTCTGGAGCTCAAGAGAGTACTATCAGAGGTGATATTTTACATCTGGAAGGCTTGAACCATTTCCAACATCAAATCTCATTAAACCTGCTATTCACTAATAAATCTGAAACTGCATTGATAGTTGTGAAAATTGTAACAAAACTGCAGTTTTTGACTGATAGTTGTGAAAATTGTAACAGGCCTGTGCTCCTCCTATCGGCGACAAAAGTGGTCTCTTGAGAGTCGATCACGATCAAGGAACTAGAGTGAGGTAAATATAAAAACCTAATGTTCTCTGTTTCTTTCCGTCTCTCGGGATTTCAAGCTCGAAATTTGATATGTACGCAGACTCCCAAAACTGTACATTGATGGGCCTTATGGAGCTCCGGCTCAAGACTACAAGAAATACGACGTCATGCTTCTAATTGGTCTAGGCATCGGTGCCACGCCCTTCATTAGCATCTTGAAAGATATGCTTCAAAGTATGAAAGGCAATGCTACGACTGTACCCTCTCATGCCTATTTCTATTGGGTCACCAGAGAGCAGGGATCCTTCGACTGGTTTAAGGGAGTCATGAACGAAGTTGCAGAGATTGATCACAAGGTATCCTTAATCATAATCATAAATATTTATGCTAGTATTGTATTTCCACTGCCAAATTTTAGTACTAAGGGAGTGATTATATTCTGCAGGGCGTTATTGAGCTGCACAACTACTGCACAAGCGTATACGAAGAAGGGGATGCACGGTCGGCCTTGATAACCATGGTTCAAGCTCTCAATCAAGCAAAGCACGGTGTAGACATCGTTTCAGGAACAAGGGTGAGTATGCCTCAGTTTATTTCCATCTCATAATTTTTCAGAAAAGGTTTATGATAGAGTTATTTGTAGATAGTAAAATAAAAAAAAATTGGGAAGTTGCTAATCCAAATCAACAAGAAAAGAAATAATTTTTTGAAAAGTATTAATGATCATAGTTTATGATAGAGTTATTTGAAGATAGTAAAAAAAAAATGAACGTTGCTGATCCAAATTAGCAGGAAAATATATAGCCTTCTGAAAGATCATATGATTTGAATAACTGTGTTTCCATATTCGAAAATCTCATAAACTATATTTAGGTTTTGCAAACATAATTAAAATCTTTCATTCATTCAGGTCCGAACGCACTTTGCTAGACCAAACTGGAGAAACGTATTGAAAAAGGTGGCTGCAAATCACAGGAACGCCACAGTAGGTAAGGGCAATCAACCCTCAGATTGTTTACACTGACGTTTCCATATCCATATCCATATATATATAGACATTTATGTTTCAGCTAACTGTTTGCATGAATGCTTGTTGCAATATAATTGCAGGTGTTTTCTACTGTGGACCTCAAACTGTTGTTAAGGAGCTGAGAAGCTTAGTTCAAGAATTCAATCACCAGCCGTCTTCAGCTACAACCTTTGAATTCCACAAAGAGAATTTCTGAGACACTCCAGTTTTGTAAAATGCAAATTGCAAAGATCCATATATATTAACTATGTAAACTGAAACAAGAACACGTATGTACACAGATACGTATGGCTGTAATTCTTTTGAGTCCGCAAGAAATAAAGTAAGAACGACACATATGAGGATTTTCTCCAGATAAAAGGCAAAACTAGTTGGCTCATTATCATTATTGCCATACACAGACTCATCGGTGATACAAACAAAATATGGATAGGTTGTCATGCAGAATACAAACCCAAAAAAATAAAGAAGTAATACAGACAAAATATGATAGGTTGTCATGCAGAATAAAAAATAGAGAGAATCAACACGTGATCACGGTACGTTACAGAACCTTGCAAGTTGTTTGAATGTTTGAATGCCGCGTTGAAATGCAAAAACCACGGCTTTATAAAATGAAATTGTCATTATTATTATTATTTGCGGAAAAGTAAAAATGGAATCAATTTCAAAACATAAATTTCTCAACAAAAAAAATTAATTTTTTCCACATAAAAAAATATACTTACAATCTTTTTCTATTATTAAGCATGGTTAAAATTTTAGAGTTATTGTTTAACTTGATCATGAAGGAATTTCCTTTGGCAATCCTTTTCTACTATCAAGCATGGTTAAAATCTTGGGGTTATTGTTTAATTTGGTCACAAAGGGTTCGTATGTAACAATCCTTTTCTACTATCAAGCATGGTTAAAATTTTGGGGGTATTGTTTAACTTGGTCTTGAAGGGACCACTTGTATTGTCATTATCGGGTTGGCACACATTCATGGATTCAAGGTCAAACCATCACCTTTGCAAACAAACATGTTCTCAGGATTTTAACGTAGTTCTACTTTTGTTAAATACCAGAACTTACCAATCCAAGTTTTGTTGCCAGCTAAAGCTGTTCCAATATACCAAGTGGCATTAGTCACAAGAAATTGTTATTTGGGTATTATAAGATGGGTACAAAGAAATGAACTTTACCAACACATATCATATTCACCAACTACACTACAGAAACAAATTTAATAATGTTAAAAATATTTTTCCGTAAATTTACACAAGCAAAAAAATTATAAATAAAAAAAACATATCTTCAAACTTGTGTCGACTTATCATCTTAACCGTTTTTTTGTCTGAAGAGTCTCAACGTAAAGAGAGTTATATATTTAATTTTTTATTATACTTTTATTTACTACACTTTCATCTTAAACATTAAAATTGTTATTAATTGAGATAATAAATTATGAGGTTTATCAAGTTTTAAATTATGAGTTAATTTTTATTATAATTAAATTGTAAAATTAATATAAAAAGTTTTATAATTTTTTTTGTTATATTTTTATTTATTATTTTATGATGTTTTTACATGGTAGTTTTTTTTTTTTTTGATGAGGAATCTTTTATATACAACATATCCGCAACATGCGGGGGAGAGATTTGAACCTGGGCCTCTCGGTAATCGGAGAGTTTTAACTACCCACTTGCTCTCCAACTCCTCTACATGAGCGGATTACATGGTAGTTTTTATTATAGTAATTTTTATCATAGGTTAATTAAAGATTAAAACTTTATTAAAAACTTGCATAACATCTCCATCACATTTGTTAATTCCTTCAATTTATTTGGTTCAATTTATTTGGTAAGTTGGGGCGCTTACCGAGAGGAGACCTAGGTTCCAATCCCATGGGCTTGCCATGCACAGACAGTAGCCCAGATCTGATTCCTTTGAGTGGTGCACCGGTGCAACCCCTGTGCGTCTGACGGTCCCCATCTCACGCCGGGTTACCATGTACCGAGACAGTGGAAGTCCTGGGAGCCTTCGTAGATAGTTTGAACCCTACCAGTTGTATTGGTAGTTACTAAAAATCATGATTGTAACCATTGCTTTTATATACCAAAAAAAAAAAAAAAAGGACCATTTCATTGTGTTGCCACAATCTCAAGAGTTTAAAAACTAACTTAATACCAATTACATTCCCCACGCAAAGGTTTGCCCTATTTGTAGGGCATAGATTTTGTAAAAGAGTGTTAGAAGAATGAGTTGGAAAATAGAAACCAAAGCTTCATAAAATGTTACTAGCAATTGTATTTAATTATTATGTTTTTATGGTTTATATACATTATTTGATTGTGTTCATTTTGACTTGGATATGATTTTTCCCATTAAATATGATCCATTTCAAGAATATTAAGTTTATTTTGAGGAAACATAATTAAATTGTTTTTAACAAGCAAGATAATTGGAAAACAATTGTACTTAAGATAATTGATTAACATTACAATAATATATTTTTGTAATTCAAAAAATGATTTGAAATTTGTGTTTATATTTTACTCTCTTCAATCATAAAATTTCAATGTTTTTAATTTTCAATTTACTTTATAATCAATATTGTGATTATGCTAATTGGGTATGGTGGATAATTATGCACAAGGATTTTCTCCTTAGCGAATTTAGTTGGCTAATGCAAACAATTGTACACAAATGAAAAGGTGTTTGGGCATCAATTTTCTTTCTTCACGATGCTCAAACATTACAATTATGTTGTACCAGAAGGCATGTTGGGTACAAAGAAGAGTGTCAAATATGAAACCTACCCAAACAAATGTGATGTTACATGGCTTCCATTAGAAGCCAATAAATACATCTCATTATTATTAACTTTCTATGAAGGTTTACCTAAAATTTGGGTATTAAATAACACCTAGATGTGGATGAGGGAGTAGTTGTGATTGTGCTTATGGTAGTTCTTAATTGGATAAACATGGAACAAAGTAGATATTGCTCAAACATAGAGAGTTCAAACTTTACAATAACATCTATGAACATGCAAATATTTGTTTGAAGGATGGATTCATGAGATTCCTACTTGTACAAATAGGTGAAGAAATATAACTTTATATTTTAAAAAATAAAAATGTTGTGAGTATGCTTGAAAACATAGTGGATGCAAAACATATTAGTTCATTCATGCAATCCCCATAAATTAACTTTTACTCCATCTATGATACTAAGGTATCAATAATTAATGACACTTTATGCATAGCTTGTTGAATTTTAGGTCTTATCATGGAGACAAATGATTGGATATTACAATGGTGTTTTTTCAAATGCATATCCATGATAATACCATCCATAATTTGGTACTTGATTTGAGTTTTCATCAAGTAATATTATTTCTTCCATCCATGGTAAGTTATCTTAACTATCTTTTTCAAATCATAGATGTTGCTTAATAATTTTGATTTTAGAGTTTGGTACTTTATGGATGTCCATAGATTTTCTAATATTTTGGTGTTCATAGGATTCATCAAACTTGTTTTTTTTACAATTTATTGAATCACTTTCACCTATTTAAAATCCTCTTATTTTTCAAGGAATTCAATTGTTTCTTTCAATATCTTAATTTTATATTAGATCAAAGCAATGAATATTAAAATATAATTAGATAAAGAAGGAATATTATGGTCTAATGCCTTGTCAATCAAATATTTTATTTCCAAGATAACTTCTTATGGTATCTATACATTAAAATTAGAAACAAATTGATGACATATCTTGTCCAACCATTGATTAAAGGACCACTAACAATTACCTTGTATAACACTCTTATTGAATTTATTTTAATTGGAGTCCTTTCTATGGGAGTTCTTATTGCCACTCTTATCATCATTCCTAATAAAAATCTCAATAGTTTGTGGTGTCTTTGACCTCCATACTAAGTACTCTATTATCCCCTTCGTACGATCCTCATCAATACAAATAAAAATCCTTATATATTTAAGTATTTTGTTGGAAATATTGAGTTGTCATTGATGTCAAAGGTGCATGATAGTCAAGGCAAAAATATTCCCCATGGTTTTTATGAATAGCAAGTAATGGACAAAATTTAAAAGAAAGATATATCTCCAAAGTATTTTTCTAGGAGAAAGATTAATAATATTTAAATGTTAAATTTAAATATTATGAAGAAGGACAAGGTTTAAAAGGTTTTATTATAATTACTTGAAAAATATTTAAAGACCACAAGAGGAGGCAAAGATTTAAAGGCAAATATTTATTTCCAAGGGCCAAAGGTTTAAAGTTCATAATATTTAAATCTTTTAGATTTAAAATATTTTAATAAAAAATAAGACTTAAAAAGAAAGAGCGCCAAAATTTATTAGAAAGTCAAAAATAAAAAAAGTAAAATATGAGCACCGACATCATTGTGAAAGGAGGCAATATGCATATAAATAATGCACTAAATATTGGTTTGGCTAAAGTGGATAACCATGCATTTGAATATCGTTCGTTGCGGTGAGTGCGAACGACATAAAATAAGGAGGAGAAGCATAACCCCTTGACGTCGTCCATAGGGGTAGCCCAAGTGGTGGTTTGACTTGTGCCAAGTCGTTGGAGGAAGAAGGTGTGAGGTTCAAAACTCATTGATGCTAGTTTTGATGTGTTTTATTGCCTTGGAGAGCGCAACGAATGAGATAAATCGGTAGTCGAGCAAGTTATGTTTTGCTTGGTAGAGTGGAAAAACACTTTTGGACAAAGGAGTGCTTCAAATATTTCATGTTGTATTATGGTTACTACCCACTGGGGTAGCCCAGCTGGTTACCAAGCCTTGGCTTGGGTGCTACATTGGTAGAAGTCACGGTTTCGATTTACCTTGCGCTTGCAAGGTTTGTTGTTTGAAGTATGGATGCCAAAATTTTGATTTAAATTTTTTATGAAAGGCTATAGCTCACTGGCCTTGTGTTGATTAAAATAAGGACAAAATTTTCTAATAGAAGGAGATAGTCACTGGTTAGTTTTTGATTAAACAAAGGGAATTTTTTATTTTTTTTAATCTAAGAAAATGAGTTATAAGGTGTATTAAGGACTAGTTGAAAGTGTAATATTTTGCATGTAAAAATTAGATACAAGGTGGTTTTGGTATTGTTTGAAAATTGTGATTATTGTATGTTAGAAAAGGGGATATAAGGTGTATTGTGGATTATTTGAAAGTTGTAATCTTGCACATTATAAAAGGAGATATAAGGTATTATTTTTAAATCTTTATTGTGCACATTTTTGGGAAGGTTTTTGTGGTGATTTTTTATCTATGCAAGAAATAGAAAATTACTAACAAGATATTTTGAAGGATAAAAAAGGAAACTATTTTGCCAAGACAAGGTTGAGAAGCTCATCATCATCAAGGCAGACTTAGAGGTATGGTGATTTAATTCTTTCTCAAAGTTGTTTTGTTTGAAGGAAATATTTTGTTGTCATGAGGTTGGAGGTATAAGGATTGATTGATTGTGCAATTGCTTAAATGAAATTGAGAATATATATGCAAAGGTTTGAGATCAAGGATTTGCATTGGTTATGTTTGAAATTGGAAATAAATTGATGAAACTTATAGATTGGTTTTGAGAGAAAATTTGTGCATTGGTTTTGAGTGATATTGGAAATGAAAGTGAAAGAGTTATAGATCAGTTTTGTAAAAGCAAATTTGTGCATCTTCATGATTGACTTTGTGAGTAGATGAAAAGAATAGACTTGTGCATTATTTATGATTGATTTTGTGAGTAGATGAGAAGGATTTGTGCATTTTGATTGGTTTTGAATTAAGGGGTAACTCAGCAATAACTAGGTCAGTCATCAAGTGTTAGACTAGAGCTACCTTTAGAATGTAATAAATGTGAGACATGTGAAAGTGATATACTTAATAAATATGAATAACATATTGAGCATTTGTTAGCGCATATCATTCTCTATATGCTCAAGAGGTTAAACACATTCTAGTTAGAATATGTCTAAACTACTTTAGTTGAATAAAGCACATTGAATATTAGATAAAGCACTTGATGACATCATTATGCAAGGTTTGGGAATAGATGAACATTGTTTGTATACAAGATATGAGTAGGTTTGAGCAGGATCTGTGATAATATTGAGTAGGTTTTAGTGAGAATATTTGAGCAAGCCTTGTGTGTAGGCTTGGAGTAAATTTGAGCAAGTTTTGGTGAGCAGATTTAAGCCAGTCTTGTGTGTAGGGTTAGAGCAGATTGAGCAGATTTGAACAAGCCTTGTGTGTAGGCTTGGAGCATATTTGAGTAGGTTTTGATGAGCATATTTGAGCAAGCCTTATGTGTAGTCTTGGAGCATATTGAGTAGGTTTGGTGAGAATAATTGAGTAAGCCTTGTGTGTAGGCTTGGAGCATATTTGAGAAATTTTTAATGAGCAGATTTGAGCAAGCCTTATGTGTATGCTTGAAGCAGATTTGAGCAAATTTGAGAGTAGATTTTGGAGAAGATTTGAGCAAGCCTTATGTAGTCTTGGAGAAGGTTTGAGCAAGCCTTGTGTAAAGGTTTGGAATAGATTAGAGCAGAATAGAGGTCCATGAACTAGAGCAGAGGGGATTGAGGTCTCCTATGAATAGAGGTCCATGAACTAGAGCAGATGGGATTGAGGTCTCCTATGGATAGAGGTCCATGAACTAGAACATAGGGGATTAAAGTATTCTGTGGATAGAGGTTCATGAACTTGAGCATAGGGGATTGGTGTCTCCTTTGGGTTGGTGCCCATAAACATTGTAATAGGGAATTGATTTCTAAGATATTTGTTGAGAAATTTTATAAGAAATATTTTCTTCGTGGACGTAGCCCACATTGGGTGAACCATTTTAAATTTGTGTCTCTTATGTGTGTGATGATTTGTGCATTGTTTCATTATTGCAATTGATGATATTGGATAATACTAGTTTGGAAAGAAAAATATTTTTTTTTTATTATATTGTTCACCCCCCATCTCAATATAAGTTTATGTTCTTCAATTGGTATCAGAGCGGGTTCCTTCGTGAAAGACTAACAACTTGAAGGTAGATCTTACAGGAACACAAATGACACATTAGGAAGGGTTTTCATCAAATAGGGCACCATTGTTTGATGGGACTAACTATGCTTTCTAGAGCATAAGGATGAAGAAATTTTTGATGGTACAGGGATATGATACATGGTAATCAGTTGAGGATGGGTTCACACCACCTACAACTCCTCTCATATATGTAAGTGGTAAGAAACCATATGAAAGTAATGTCAAGGCAATGAATGCAATTTTAAGTGGGTTATGTGAATCAAAATTTGTGAAAGTCATGCATTGCACTTTAGCAAAATAAATGTGGGATAAGTTATAGAATACATATGAAGGAGATGAAAAAGTTAAAATGGCAAAGCTTCAAACACACAGGAGGAAGCTAGAATGAAGATGAAAGATGAGAAAAATATTGCTAGGTATCTACTTTGTGTTGATGAGGTGGTCAACACTATTCGTGGACTTGGAGAAAATATTGAGAAATCTACTATTGTTCAAAAAATATTAAGGTCACTCCCTATGAGGTATGATGCAAAGGTTTTAGCAATAGAAGAGATGAAGGATCTCAAAAATTTAAGCATGTATGAGTTACATGGAATTCTCATAGCCTATGAGATGAGAACAAAAAAAATTAAACATCTAAATGAGAGGCAACATTCAAAGCTTCAAAGAAGGCAAAGGATAAAGAACCAGAATCAAGTGATGAATCAAGTAGTGAAGAGGAGGCTAACTTTGTGAGAATAAATAAGAAGGGTCCAAGAAAAAACAAAAATATGTAGACTGTGAAATGCTTTAGTTGTTGTAACATTGGTCACTATGTATTTAATTGTCCACAAAATGGATATAGTAGTAGTGAGGAAGAAAATGAATATAAGAAAAAGAAAGAGAAAATTTTATCAAGAAAAGAAAAATAGGTACGATCAAGGCAAGAATGAGCAGAAGACATTTCAAAGGCACAAGAACAATTTTTATGTTGAAGAAGAAAGCAGTGCTTCCAGCGACAGTGATGAAAGTATCTCTGATAGTGAGGAAGAATAAATTCTATTTTTGGCCATAGAAGAGAAAGAAGATGCACCTATTATTGAAGACCAAGAAGAAGATAAAGTTTTAGAATATGAAAAGGAAGCCACTATTGATATGGAAGAGGAACCTGTTATTGATCTTGAAGAATTGAAAAGGGAGAACTTAATATTGAAAAATCAAGTACAAGAGGATGATAAGACAAAGGAAAAAAGTCTACAAGATCTCACTGAATTAAAAGTTAAGGTTGAAGAGGCAAGGAAATTTGAAGAAGGTATGGCTAAAAAATTAAAGGTAAAAGAGCTAGAATATGAAATACTAGAACATGAAGCTGACATTCTAAGGAAGGAACTTGAAAATTTTAATAGTAAGATATATCAGTTTAAGAAAAGCTCAAAATATTTGGATGATATTATCAAAACAAAGATATCTCCATTTATGAAGATTGGACTTGGTTTTGAGGAAGGACAAGGGGTACAAATAGAGGAGTCAATCTCAAAAGAAATAGGAGCATCAAAGAAGGTATTTAAAGAAGAATCTAAGACCTGTATTGATGAGTTGAGAAGTGGAAATATTAATGAGGAATAAAACAATGCACCATCAAGAAACAGGGACCAGTACAAAAGAAGCAAAGTAAGAATCATGCGACCATATTCTCCAAGGCAATATGAATACTTCTTCTAGGGTTATTGCTTCTCATAAGATCATTTTGGTCACAAAGCTATAAATTACAGGGTTCATGGTAAGAATGATTATGATTTCACCAAGAGAAGCTTCAGATCATTTACACATTTCAAGGACTACAACATTATGTGTTACAATTGCAACAATTTTAGGCATACAACTAGATGGTGTAGAACAGTGTTCCTGGAACTTCCAATGACAAGAAAGAAAAAGGATGCTCAAAATGTTCAAAAGGGTATGACAACAAATGTATGGAAAAAGAATATTGAAAAAGAAGAAGAGAATTGTAATTTGGGAATAGATTTACTCCCATTCCATAATTAATCACCTCAAGGAAAGGAGGTGGTTAGGGGGATATAATAAAATGTCTTATTGTTTAGTCCCAAGGAGCCCTTTTCTATTGATGTCAAATGGGGAGAGAATTCAATGATAGCGAGCAGCTTCTTAGAAGAAGTAGTATTGGAATCCAGTTGCAATATAAGAAGATTGTTTTGAAGGGTTGCCATCAATGACAAAGGGGAGATTGTTGGAAATATTGAGTTGTTATTGATGTCAAAGGTGCATGATAGTCAAGGCAAAATTATTCCCCATGGTTTTGATGAATAGCAAGTAATGGACAAAATTCAAAAGCAAGGTATATCTCCAAAGTATTTTTCTAAGAGGAATAATAATATTTAAATGTCAAATTTAAATATTATGAAGAAGGACAAGGTTTAAAAGGTTTTATTATAATTGCTTGAAAAATATTTAAAGACCACAAGAGGAGGCAAAGGTTTAAAGATAAAGATTTATTTCCAAGGGCCAAAGGTTTAAAGTTTATAATATTTAAATATTTTATATTTAAAATATTATAATAAAAATAAGACTTAAAAAGAAAGAGCGCCAAAATTTATTAGAAAGTCAAAAATTAAAAAAGTAAAATATGAGTGTCGATGTCATTGTGAAATGAGGCAATATGCATATAAATATTGCATTAAATATTGGTTTGGCTTAAGTGGATGAGTGTGCGTTCAAAGATTGTTCATTACGGTGAGTTTGAATAATAGCAAATAAGGATGAGAAGCATAGCCCCTTGACCTCATCTGCAAGGGTAGCCCAAGCGGTGGTTTGACTTGTGCCAAGTCACTACGAGGAAGAAGGTGTGAGGTTCAAAACTCACTGGCACCAGTTTTGATGTGTTTTATTGCCTTGGAGAGTACTATGAAGGAGATAAATCAGTAGTGTTGTATGTTTTGTTTCAACCAGGTTGTTAGCCCATTTGGTCACTGAGCTATCGCTAATGCATTGGGGACAGAAAGGTTGCAGGGTCGACTTCGGGTAGAATGTGTTTTACTTGGCAAAGTGTAAAAACACTTTTGGACAAAGGAGTGATTCAAATATTTCATATTGCATTGTGTTTACTACCCACTGGGGTAGCCCAGCTGGTTACCAAGCCTTGGATTGGGTGCTACGTTGGCAGAGGTCACGATTTCGATTCTCATTGCACTCATGGGGCTTGTTGGTTGAGGTATGGGTGCCAAAATTTTGATTTAAGCTTTTAATGAAAGGATATAGTTGATTGGCTTTGTGTTGATTAAAATAAGGACACAAATTTGTGAGAGAAGGAGATAGTTGCTAGTTAGTTGTTGACTAAACAAAGTAAAATTTTTGTTTTTATTTTATCTAAGAAAAGAAGTTATAAGGTGTATTAAGGACTAGTTGAAAGTGTAATGTTTTGCATGTGAAAATTAGATACAAGGTGGTTTTGGTATTGTTTGAAAAGTGTGATTATTGCATGTTAGAAAAGAGATATAAGATCTATTGTGGATTATTTAAAAATTGTAATATTGCACATTTAAAAAGGAGATATAAGGTATTATTTTTAAAGCTTTACTGTGCACATTTTTGGGAAGGTTTTTGTGGATGATTTTCTATCTATGCAAGAAATAGAAAATTACTAACCATATTTTTGAAGGATCAAAAAGGAAATTATTTTTCCAAGATAGGTTTGAGAAGCTCATCATCATCAAGGTAGACTTAGAGGTATGGTGATTTAATTCCTCTCAAAGTTGTTTTGTTTAAACGAAATATTTTGTTGTCATGAGGTTGGAGGTATAAGGATTGATTGATTGTGAAATTGCTTGAATAAAATTGGGAATATATGTACAAGGGTTTGAGATCAAGGATGTGCATTGGTTATGTTTGAAAATGGAAACAAAATGATGAAACTTATAGATCATTTTTTAGAGCAAACTTGTGCATTGGTTTTGAGTGATATTGGAAATGAAAGTGCAAGAGTTATAGATCAGTTTTGTGAAAGCAAATTTATGCATCTTTATGATTGACTTTGTGAGTAGATGAAAAGAACATACTTGTGCATTATTCATGATTTATTTTGTGAGTATATGATAAGGACTTGTGCATTGTGATTGGTTTTGAAGTAAGGTGCAACTTAGCAAAAACCAGGTCAGTTATGAAGTGTTAGACTAGAGCTACCTTTAGAATGCAATAAATGTGAGACATGTGAAAGTGACAGACTTAATAAATGTGAAAAATATATTGAGAATTTGTTAGTGCATATCATTATTTATATGCTCAAGAGGTTAAACAAATTCTAGGTAGAATATGTCTAAACTGCTTTAGTTGAAGAAAGCACATTGAAGATTAGATAAAGCACTTGATGACATCATTATGCAAGGTTTGGGAATAGATGAACATTATTTGTATACAATATATGAGTAGGTTTGAGTAGGATCTATGAGCATATTGAGCAGGTTTTAGTGAGAATATTTGAGAAAGCCTTGTGTGTAGGCTTGGAGCATATTTGAGCAGGTTTTGGTGAACATATTTGCGCCAACCTTGTGTGTAGGCTTGGAGCAGATTGAGCAAGTTTGGTGAGAAAATTTGAGAATATTTGAGCAGGTTTTGGTGAGTAGATTTGAGCCAACCTTATGTGTAGGCTTGGAGCATATTGACTAGGTTTGGTGAGCATATTTTAGCAAGCCTTGTGTGTAGGCTTAGAGCATATTTGAGTAGGTTTTGATGAGTAGATTTGAGTAAGCCTTGTGTGTAGGCTTGAAGCATATTTGAGTAGAGTTGAGAGAAGGTTTTGGAGCATATTTGAGCAAGCCTTATGTATGCTTGGATCAGGTTTGAGCAAGCCTTGTGTAAATATTTGGAGCAAATTAGAACAGAGGGGATTAAGGTCTCCTTTGGATAGATGTCCATGAACCAGAGCAGAGGGGATTGAGGTCTACAAACCAAAATAGAGGGGATTGAGGTCTTCTATGGATAGAGGTCCATAAACTTAAGCATAGGGGATTGGTGTCTCCTTTGGGTTGGTGCCCATAAACATTGTAATAGGGAATTGATTCCCAAGATATTTGTTGAGAAAATTTATAAGAAATATTTTTTTCGTGGATGTAGCCCACATTGGGTGAACCACATTAAATCTATGTATCTTATGTGTGTGATGATCTGTGCATTATTTTATTATTTTAATTGATGATATTGGATAATACTACTTTGGAAAGAAGAGTAAATTTTTTTATCTTATATTGTTCACCCCCCTCTCAGTATAAGCTTGTGTTCTTCATAGTTATGGGTTAAGATAAATATGTTAATTAAAGCTTATTTTACAATCACTAGATAGGTTTATAATAAAAAGAACAAAATTCTTGCATATTTTAAAAACTAATTATTATTTTTTTGGTAAATTAACAAAATTGTATTAAATAGGGCATTTGAAAGGGGCCTTAGAACCTTAATACAGTAGTAGGATTAAATTATGCATCATCCACAAAAACTTCATGGCATCCATGTAAAGCCTAAGACATTTAGCTAAACTAGAAACAAACCAAAAGGACAAGGACGAAACAGGAAAGAAAACATCCTAAGAAGACAGAGCCCAAAAATAGCAAACTGTAAACAATTATGCATTGGCGGAATCCTTGGTGTCATTCTTTTTTACATCCTTAGGAGTTTTCTTGAACACTTCATCGACGATTTCCACCACATCATATTCCTTGATACCAGCTCTGGCTCCAACAGTGTTCTTTGCTAGGATATCCTCGGTGAAGTTATCACAGAAAAATAATAGATTTAGAGTATTCCTGTTCTTTTTTATTTGTGTAATGGCCACCATGCTTGCGGTCACAACACTTTCCATATGAACAATGGTAGTTGTGGTGGTATTTATAATATATTCCTAAATTATATTACCCGTAGGATCCTCGAACTCGTTCTCAGTAGAACCATGCATTTCAATAGTAAGGATTCTATTTTGGATTGCCAACCAAGAAAAAAAGGAAAATTTTGGAATTAGGTGTTTTATCCATACCAAATTGAAAGGAATATGAATTTCCTCAAGAGCTAATAGGAGTTGATAAGCTGATTTGATAGTGAATTCTCCAATGTCATAAGGTTCCCAAATAGGGTGATCTTTAGCATTCCTTGAGGGTAAAACATAAGAAGAAAGTAAGGCCTCCAAATAATTGATATTTGTTGATAAATTGGGGCATTGTATCCTTTTCCATATGCGTGAGTTATTGGATACCATCAAAAATTCAGTAACTCTTTGACCAAACAATGGATCAGTGATGTCCTTTATAGCTCTAAAAGTAGAAAATGCTATGAGTGGTTGGTTTCCTATCCATTTGTCTTCCCAGAAGTTTATCATCTTTCCATATCCAACTTGCCATCTCAGGCCCTTTATCAGGAGTTGTTTTTTTAGCCTAATGGATTTCCAAAAGGCTGACCCAAAAAAAGGTGCCAGATCACATAAAAATTTGGATCTCTATAGATATTTTCTTTTTTCTAAAGTAAACCATTCCACCTATTATTATGACACTAATCTCCAAGCTTGTTTTGCAAGAAAAACCATATTTAAATGGCTGATTCTTCTCAAGCCAATTTCTCTCTGGTATTTCAGTCTACACACTTTGTTCCATGCAACAAGGTGAAATATTTTTTAGTTCTCAACCCTAATACATAAGAACCATTTTTGAGTTTTCTCAATTTTGTTAAAAACCTTAAAAGAAGCCTTAAATACTGATAAAAAATAGATAGAAATACTCTGTAGACAAGCCATAGTTAAAACCACTTTTCCTACCTAAGATAAAAGGTTGCCTTTCCACCCTGTGAGTTTTTTTTGGATTCTTTTGATAACATTGTTCCACATTTATTTAGTGACATTTCTAGTAAATAAGGGCAGCTCTAAATAAGTAGTTGGTAAGGTGGAAATTGCACACTACATAATATTTGCAATTTTGAGTTACCACCTATGTGGAGTATTGAGGAAGTATAATTTGCTCTTCTAGAAATTTACTTTCTATCCTACAACTTCATAGAGGATGAGGATATGCTTGATGACTTTGGCCTCAATGATAGAAGCATAGGTGGATAGGAGAGTGTCATCAACAAATTTTTTATGGGTGATAATATTAGTTTGATAAGTCACTTTAATCCCAGAGATTAGACCTAAGATTCTAGCTACATGAATAGATATTCCCAATGCCTCAACAACAATGATGAATAGAATGGAGGATAAAGGATCCCCTTTTCTTAGGCCTATACCACTTGGAAAGTGTCCAACAAGTGATCCATTGATTAGGATAGAGAACCATGTTGAGGAAATGCATCCTTTTATCAGCTTAACCCAATCATGATGGAAAATAAATTTTATTAGGATTGTAATTAAAAAATCTCAGCTCATCCTATCATATGCTTTATTCATGTCAAGCTTTAGAAGGAAAGTAACCTTCTTAGTTTGAGAAGTAGAATGCAGGGCTTCATGTACAGAAATTATCCCATCCATAATAGACATTCCTTGCATCGAGCTCCCTTGGTAGTGGTTAATTATCAGAGGAAGAACACCTCTCATCATGTTGGCTAAAGACTTGGTGAGAATTTTTTACATGATATTACATAGGCTTGCAGATCTAAAATAATTAAAGGATCTAGTATTTTGGCTTTTAGGGATTAGAGCTATGAATGTAGAATTAAAATATCAAGGTATGTCCTTGGATGACTAGAATTATCTAATAGCATCACACACATTAGGACTGAAGAAATCCCAAAAAGCCTAAAAAAATCTAGGAGAAAACCCATCAAGACTAGGAGCCTTGTCAGGTTTCATGGAAAAAAGGGCTTGCTTGATTTCATCATCTAAGAGAATTGCAGTTAACTTGGAGTTGATGTCCTCTGAAATGGAATGGGGAATATGCTGGAGTAAATATTCTTTGGCATGGTCAAAGACTGAATTTGAGTTTTCAAGCAACTACATGAAATGAGAGACTACTTTAGATTTGATTTCCTTGATATATGCAGTTACACTTCCATCATTCCTGAGTAATTCCTTGATTTTGTTACTACTCCTATTTCTTAGCTAGAAATGTGAAAAAAATTGTATTTGAATCTCCTTCCTTGAGCCAGATTGCTTGATATTTCTACCTCCAAAAAGTCTCCTCATAGGCAAGAACATTGTGATAATCTAACAAAAGAATATTTTCTTTGGCCCTCAGCACAACATCATCATTTTGTCCATTCAGAATATCATGCTCAATTATTGCCAAATGGTTCTTGATCGCCTGCTTATTCTCAAAATGGTTCCCAAAAATGTCTCTGTTCCAAATATTGAGATATTCTTTAACCAATTTTAATTTTTTCCCCAATTTGAATGACGGTGATCCCGAAAAAATTGATTGCCACCACTAAATAATTATGTTTCCAAAATTTGGATGATAAGCCCACATGGCTTCAAACTTGAAGGGAGTTTTGAAGGTATGAGTATTACTTGTTTCCAAGAGAAGTGGGCTATGGTATGAACCAATTTTGAGTAATGATTGGAGGTTGTCATCTCCCCACTTTGACGTAGCATCATAGGAAAAGATAATTCTATCCAATTTGCCCTAAATTAATTGGCTACTCCTATTTGTCCAAGTGAATTGGTTGCCTTTTAGGTTAACATCCATAAGATCATTAGAGTTGATAAAATTATGGAAATTTTCCATGTTTTTTTAGATTGATCGAGAACCACCTCTTTTGTCTAAAATATAGAGGAGAGTGTTGAAGTCCTGTTGGCATTTTTGCCACATTGATCCTCATTTGTTGAAGCTTGGATGCGGTTTTGATGAAAAAAGGAGAAAAAAACACTAAGTCCAGAAACCGTCGCGATTTCGTGACGTGTCGCGAAATCGTGGTCAACGCGGTCAACGCATGCAGCTTGGGAAGAACCGTCGCGATATCGCGACGTGTTCTATTTTCACGGTTTGTGACAAGCAAAGGAGGGAGAGCGACACACTGTCGCGAAATCGCGACAAAAACTCAGCCGAAGACTTAAACTTGAAAGTTGCAGCGCGGTGCTGCACGTTCCGTTTTCGCGACGCTGGCGGCTTCAAAGACTCAAACTCTAAAATTGCAGCGATTCGCTGACGTCCCAAAATAGTGCGACGATTGGCTTCAAAGGCTCAAGTGGTAAAAGTTGCAGCGATTCGCTGCACGTTCCAAAACCGCGTGGCGTTTGTTGAAATGAGGTTTGAAGGAAAAAGTGCAACGATGCGTTGCACGTTCTAAAGTCGCAAAGTGTTTTGTTTCAAAGGCAAAAGTTGCAGCGATGCGCTGCATGTTCCTTAAATCACAGAGCATTGGTTGAAAAAAGGCTTAAGTGCTAAAACTACAGCGATGCGCTGCACGTTTTAGAAAAGGTCCTGCAAAGCAAAAAGATGTCGCATTTTCACGACCAAAAATGGAGATTGGTACGGCAAGATGAAGACGTAGCGATATCGCTACCTGTCCCAGAATCGCGATCATTTTGATCCGAGAAGCAAAAAACATGAAGGTTGTAGCGATTCGCTACACTTTTGACGATAAGGCCGAGCGAGATGAAGACGTCGCGAAATCGCGACAGGGAATGGAAACCGTACAAAAGACAAGGAGATGGTAGCGATTTCATGCCACTTTGTTGAAAAAGGACTAAGTGTTCTCATGTGTAGCGAAATCGCGACAGGGGTAAGGTCAAAGACATTCAAAGTGCAAAAGTGTCGCATTTTTGCGGCCTATGAGCAAGACCGTACCAGGTGCCGGAAAGACGTAGCGATATCGCTACATGTTCCATTTTCACGGGGTAGAGCGGAAGAAAGGACCAAAAGACTAAAAAGCGTAGTGAAATCGCACAACGTCTCATTTTCGCGGAACAAGCTAGCGATGGAAATAATGAAGCCAACTATGCAGCGATATCGCGACAGGAAGAATTTTTGCGGGTTTTGACAGCAAAGGTGTACGACATAAGAAGATGTCGCGATTTCGCGACCCGTCGCGTTTTCGTGACCTACGACAATTTCTCGCCAAAACGCAATGTGAACGGCCCGATAAGTTTTTTTCGATTTCCGAGGATTAAATGCTTGCCAGAATTTAATGTTTTGCGGATTTCCAACGCGGTCAAGGTCGAAGAGTGCCCAGGCTACCAAAATTAAAGATTTTATTTGTTCGAAGCTGCTTTTCGTGGATTGTTCCCGTGGTTTCATGCACATGTTCAAAAACAAATTTAATGAAGGTGACCGCTGACGTCAAATTGCATTCAATTTTGTGGTTCTTCAAGGCTGCGATTAAGGGGATCATGCTCCTAGTTTCCATGGCATATTTGTAGATCTCAAGAAGGTCGGTTACCAATATTAAATGCTGCAAAGAGGTCGGCCCTCTATAAAAACCAATGTAAATCTCATTTGCAGGTGTTGGGAGTTTTTCTGCTAGAAACTGGAAGTGCATTTGCAGGAATAAAAGAGTTGGCTTCTAATTTTTCAAGCATTGTATGGGAGATTTTCCTTTCTGTCCTTTCGCATTTCTAATAGCATTTATATTTCTTAATGGTTGTTGCATTTAAATTCTGCATAATTGGATTTAAATACTGCTGTTAAGGTATGATTCCTGGAGTGTAGTTTTGGAGGGGTTTTTTGCATACATCGTGCGAGAGTTAAGTTAATGCTTTCTGTTACTTGTTGTTTTTGTCCTTCAATATTTTTTGCTGTTGTTCTCCTGATCTTATCACTTCGGCTACGACCATATTTCCCATTTATTTTTGCATTTTTAAATTTCTTTCCAGCAACCCTTATCTTTAAATAAAATTTAGAGTAGTAAAGGGAACCAGCCCACTCTGGAGATTGGTCTGGGAGCCATCTCTTGCTTCCAGCCTTTCAATGTTGGCCGGGTCTAGGGCGCACATGTAAAAATCCTTTCCTATGGCAGATTCGTGACCAACAGTTTTTGGCACGCCCGGTGGGACAGACTTCTTCTGTCTCAAAAGATCCATAAGTTTTATTGTTTAACACCCGGAGGTCTCAATATTTTGATGAGCTGTCTTGACTGACCTCATAGCGGAGATTTGTAAGTTCATCTGGCGACTTTGCTGAGTTGAAGATCCGAATTTCTTGATCGTGGACACCTTTTTTTTTTTTTTTTAAAGTTCAAAGAATGTTCATCTGGCGACTCTGACTTAATGGCGATAGCCGTGATCCCGTAGACCACTACCACAAAGGCGAGGGTTTTTCCTAGATGGGATGATCCTGGCCCTCTGAATCTCCAAATCCGAAATGAAATTCCCAAAGGTGCCCTGAAGGCCCTAGAAAAATATGATGGTACCAAAGGCATGGCTCTGGCGCATGTTGAAGACATTGCTACTTTGTCAATGATCCATGTCATAAATCATGAGGATATCATGATCAGACTTCTGGTCTTGTCTCTAGAAGGAAGGGCATTGCAGTGGTACAGACTGCTCAGGCGTCAAAGCATCAGCTCATGGGATGATCTAGCGGGAGCACTAATCAAAATATTTGACGAAGATCCCTTTTATAGTTCTTTGGATCTCTATCAGTTTTTAATGTACATCAAGCGAGCACCTCAAGAGAGCATCACGGACTTCAATGTCCGATTCTTGAGAAGCTGGAAGAGAATTCCAGAGAAGATCCGACCATCACCCACCCAAGCCCACCTCTTCTATGTTCAAGCTTTCCATTCTGACATAGGTCTCCTCTTGCTGCAATCAGGTGAACGAAGGTTCCCACAAATCTTTGAAGAAGCAGTGCGAGCGAAACAACTTTTGCTCTTATTAGGAAAATTACCGTGGGAAGAAACTCCATTCCTTTCTCCGATAGTTGCTGCTCCTGTCTATCCCGTGCAGTCTTTTTCATGCCAGATCCCTTATACTGAGCAAAAACCTAAGATGCAGTTGTGTGGAGCTCAAGGGACAGATCTCATCCAAAGCCAAGGATTGGAATATACAAGAACTTTCCTAGCAATGAACAATATGGTTGCTTGTAGTTTTCATAAGGATATGGATCCAGAGGATATAAGCGAAGAAGAAGAACAGATTCAAGTGGCAAAACCTGAGCACAAGGAGGGCACATCTTTGCACCCTGTTTGTATCCCAGGGCACGACACACAAGCATTTAGTCAGAACCTGTTAAATATGTCAGATCAACAGGTAGAGTCTGAAGAGATCCTGGAGAAAGGATGATTCTTGGACAATTTTTGTGATCAGATCCAGGAGTTGGAGGAACCCATTCTTAGTTCACAACCAGAGAACCCTTTAATATGGTGGGATTGGCTTCAGTCATTACTACAATTGGTACCTACGGGAGCCCGTCATGTGGCAAATTTCTTTGTTGCATTATTTGTCAATTGTGTGGGTACTGGCATACAGCATAACTTACCTATGTCTGCAACATGGAGAACTTCAGGAAGAAGCCAGCCCAATTTCAAGGACCGACTCAAGTATGATCAGATCTGGTCGGGACATTGCAGATTTACCGGATAACCCTTGAGACTGGGTTTGTGGTGGCGACATGCCAATCATGTCGTGAACTATTGTATATAGTATAAAAACAAAAAAAACAAAAAAATAGAAAAGAGAAGAAAAAAAAAAAAAGAGGTATTGTTTTTATTTGTTCATCTCGGCTCTTTTTGCATGCGAGCCGTAGGTGCTTGTTTTTCTTTTGTTTTTCTTTTCCCAGCAGTTGGTGGCTTTCTAGAAAATTCTTCCTTTCCCTTCCCTTTTTCTTTCCTTCCTTTCTTCATCTTCCTCCTTCTTCTTCTTTTTCTTCTGTAGTAAAAAAAAACAAAGCCACGACTGTTGTTTCTTTTCCCCTTTCCTATTATTCCCGTTCCTTCTTATCCCTTTCTTCTAAGTTATGTCATTTTATGCATTTATTTACAGTTCAGTTCATTCTCATTCCACAGCCTTCATATTTCCATTTTCATTCCATTAGTTCATTTACTTTCATTTCATTTCCATTGCAGCTGGTAGTATAGCAGCATTTTGTTACTGTGTCTACCACATCACTTTATCACTACATCATTTCATCATATTACTATTCCATTTGCATTTCACCGCCTGCGCATCCACGGGATCTCATTCCATTCATTTCCATTTCATGTTTAGTTCAGTCACATGCAGATTTCTTTAACTTTCTATTATTCAGCAAAAATTTTTATTGCAGCAGTCCCTTGAGATGTATCACAGCAGCCAGCCTTCTGTTTTAATATGACTCTATGCCCAATGGATTCAGGCCTGGATTCTTGTATACAGCGAGCTGTATACCCCGTGAGCCGCCAAGAATGTTGGCATTTTTTCCACATTGATCCTCATTTTTTGAAGCTTGGATGCGGTTTTGATGAAAAAAGGAGTAAAAAACACTAAGTCCAGAAACTGTCGCGATTTCGCGACGTGTCGCGAAATCGCGATCAACGCGGTCAACGGATGCAGCTTGGGAAGAACCGTCACGATATCGCAACGTGTTCTATTTTCATAGTTTGTGACAAGCAAAGGAGGGAGAGCGACACACTGTCGTGAAATCGCGACAAAAACTCAGCTGAAGACTTAAACTTGAAAGTTGCAGCGCGGCGCTACACGTTCCAGTTTCGCAACGCTGGCGGCTTCAAAGACTCAAACTCTAAAATTGTAGCGATTCGCTGACGTCCCAAAATAGTGCGACGATTGGCTTCAAAGGCTCAAGTGGTAAAAGTTGCAACGATTCGCTGCACGTTCCAAAACCGCGCGGCGTTTGTTGAAAGGAGGTTTGAAGGAAAAAGTGCAGCAATGCGCTACACGTTCTAAAGTCACAAAGTGTTTTGTTTCAAAGGCAAAAGTTGCAGCGATGCACTGCATGTTCCTTAAATCACAGAGCATTGGTTGAAAAAAGGCTTAAGTGCTAAAACTGTAGTGATGCGCTGCACGTTTTAGAAAAGGTCCTGCAAAGCAAAAAGATGTCGCATTTTCGCGACCAAAAATGGAGATTGGTACGGCAAGATGAAGACGTAGCGATATCGCTACCTGTCCTAGAATCGCGATCATTTTGATCCGAGAAGCAAAAAACATGAAGGTTGTAGCGATTCGCTACACTTTTGACGATAAGGCCGAGCGAGATGAAGACGTCGCGAAATCGCGACAGGGAATGGAAACCGTACAAAATACAAGGAGATGGTACCGATTTCATGCCACTTTGTTGAAAAAGGACTAAGTGTTCTCATATGTAGCGAAATCGTGACAGGGGTAAGGTCGAAGACATTCAAAGTGCAAAAGTGTCGCATTTTCGTGGCCTATGAGCAAGACCGTACCAGGTGCCAAAAATACGTAGCGATATCACTACATGTTCCATTTTTACGGGGTAGAGCGGAAGAAAGGACCAAAAGACTAAAAAGCGTAGTGAAATCGCCCAGCGTCTCATTTTCGCGGAACAAGCTAGCGATGGAAATAATGAAGCCAACTATGCACTGATATCGTGACAGGAAGAATTTTTGCGGGTTTTGACAGCAAAGGTGTACGGCATAAGAAGATGTCGCGATTTTGCGACCCGTCGCGTTTTCACGACCTGCGATAGTTTCTCGCCAAAACGCAATGTGAACGGCCCGATAAGTTTTTTTTTATTTTCGAGGATTAAATGCTTGCCAGAATTTAATGTTTTGCGGATTTCCAACACGGTCAAGGTCGAAGAGTGCCCAGGCTACCAAAAATTAAAGATTTTATTTGTTCGAAGCTGCTTTTCGTGGATTGTTCTCGCGGTTTCATGTACATGTTCAAAAACAAATTTAATGAAGGTGACCGTTGACGTCAAATTGCATTCAATTTTGTGGTTCTTCAAGGCTGCGATTAAGGGGATCATGCTCCTAGTTTCCGTGGCATATTTGTAGATCTCAAGAAGGTCAGTTACCAATATTAAATGCTGTAAAGAGGTCGGCCCTCTATAAAAACCAATGTAAATCTCATTTGCAGGTGTTGGGAGTTTTTTTGCTAGTAACTGGAAGTGCATTTGCAGGAATAAAAGAGTTGGCTTCTAATTTTTCAAGCGTTGTATGGGAGATTTTCCTTTCTGTCCTTTCGCATTTCTAATAGCATTTATATTTCTTAATGGCTGTTCCATTTAAATTTTGCATAATTGGATTTAAATATTGTTGTTAAGGTATGATTCCTGGAGTGTAGTTTTGGAGGGGTTTTCTGCATACATCGTGCGAGAGTTAAGTTAATGCTTTCTGTTACTTGTTGTTGTTGTCCTTCAAGATTTTCTGTTGTTGTTCTCCTGATCTTATCACTTCGGCTATGGCCATATTTCCCATTTCTTTCCACATTTTTAAATTTCTTTCCAGCAACCCTTATCTTTAAATAAAATTGAGAGTAGTAAAGGGAACCAGCCCACTCTGGAGATTGGTCTAGGAGCCATATCTTGCTTCCAGCCTTTCAATGTTGGCCGGGTCTAGGGCGCACATGTAAAAATCCTTTCCTGTGGTAGATTCGTGACCAACAAGTCCCTAGATAAAATCCAAGGAAAATTGGTGATTGCTCTTCTAATATTGGTTAATGTTTCCCATAACCTAGACCTTCCAGGAATTAAATTAGGTGTGTATACATTGTTGAGTATTCATGGAAAATTTATCTTTATCAAAAATTAGAATGCTAGCTGACGTGTCTTTTGAATTAATCAATTTGTCCTCAAGCTTATCTTGATTCCAAATACACATGAGACCCCCTAATGCATCCTTGACACTACAAGAAATGGATTCTCCATTTTTCCATAGTTTTTTGCTCAAGGTAGCAGCTGAATTTTCTCCTATTTTTGTTTCTTGTAATAAAAATATTGTAGGATTGACTTATTTTCTTAATGATCTAGCTAGTCTTTGCTTTGCTAAACCATTAAGTCCTCTCACATTCCAAGAGAGGATTTTCATTTAGATGATTTAGCATTTCTTTTGCCCCCTTTCCTTGAGGTTGGGGAGGTTTGATGCATTTGGACTCATCTTTGGTCTGACTAATCCCTATAGAGAACAGAGTCTTTTGGATTCCACTTGCTATTTCCTTAGCTAACCCTTGTTTATATTGATCATTTGCCCAAGTTCTACCCTTATTTTATCCTCCACAATCAATAGGAAATTTTTTGGAACTTCTGGTTTGTTTTGGGCTAAAATTTTAAGAGTTGATTCTTTGAACCACGAGGCTAGATGATCCAGGGATGGTTTCTAGGATTGTAGGTTCTTCAATTTGAGTCAATTTACAAGGATCACTTGAGCTATTTGGAAAAGACCCAAGGGGTGGACTTGAGGGTCCTAAAAATTTAGGGTTTCTCAAGGGTTGAGTAGAAGAGTGGGGAAACCCAATCTTATCAATGGGATCAGAGGAAATATTATGGGTTATTTCAGACCCCATATTATCATTGGATACAGAAGACATTTTGTGATTTGGTTCTAGAATATGAGGTATTTTATCATTTTTTTCAAATGAGGATGTTTTAAAAAGTATCTGGTACTTGTTTGGGAAAGCAAAGAGAGAGCTTACCTCTTCCTTGTGCACTTCTATATTTGTAGTAGATATATGTTTACCCTTATCGGTAGATTGAGGGGGAGCTTGGGGCTCCTTTGTAGCACCACCCTGTGGATGTTCATTTCTATTGTTGATTGGGTTCTAATTTTTGACTTGTTTGAAAACCATTCCTTTTGAAGCTAGTTGCTTCCTCATTTTTTTCCTGATAAAAGAGGTAATCCTTTTTGGGATATCAAGTGATGAAACCCAAAAATGCTCATTTTTTGTACCTCTTTCCTTATAAAATAGTGGCACTTATTTTATAGATGTATATGTTTAATCAAAAAATATATATATCACAGTTTATTCTACATGTTATTTAATATTTGTCTTTAAGTGTATTTTGTGTATATTTTGTGGAAATTGTTGCATTTTGGCATGTTTTCATCGAGGTACCACTCGGAACTGGAACTTGCGATTTCATGAAGGCAAAACATCCATGAAACATCGGTGTGAAGTATTAAGTCAAACGCCCAATTTTATTTGAAGTGCATAACCTTCGTATTTTAGAACTTCCTTTCCTTTTGAGTGTGATTTTTCTTGGATATAAGATACATCCTTAAAATATGTTTCCACTCATTTTTGAACCTTTTCATTTAATGTGTCATGTCTTGTCATTATTACCCTTATTTCTTCATTCATCCTCTCTTCTATCCTTTTTGCATCTTGAAGCTCATCTCTTAGATCACTGATTGTTTGAAGTAGTTCTTCTCTAATTTTGACATCTGTTCGAATCTTGTTTTCAAGATTCTTGTATTCTTCTTTTAGCCTTTTGAATTTTGATTTTTGTTTTCTTGGGTCATCCTCTTATTTTTCTATTACCAAAAGTGAGACTTCTTCATCTTCACTATCACTGAGATTATTATAATCTTCTATAGCAAACAAACTCTCATGATTTCTTTGACCATGCCTATTTCCTTGATGTGTCATCTCATCTTCACTATCACTGAAGCCATTACAATATCCTGATCTGTGATCTCTTTGACCACACACAAAGCACTATTATCTGTCACCTTCTATTCCTAGGAATAGGTGTTCTTGCCTTTCTTCACTTATTCCAAATAATGTACATTCTTATTCATATGATTGGTCTTCATCACTGTGATCTGAGCTATCACTTGCTTCTTCAATGTAGATAGTTTTCTTTGTCTTACGAAAACTTTTCTTCTTCTCATACCTGCTTTGCTTGTATCTGTCATATTTTTCATGCTTATGATTTCCATATTCTTTTCTTTTGTGACCTTATTTTTCATCATCACTATTTTCTTCATGTGGACACTTGTTTGCATAGTGACCAAAATCACCACACTTGTAGCATTTGACTTTCTTCATATCCCTGTAATTTCTTAAGTCTTTTTTTCTTTTGATGAAGTTAGCTTCCTCATCATTATTTGAACCTCCATCTGTCTCTGGAACGTTCCCTTTATTTTTCTCTAAAGCCTTGAATGCAATTTATTTTATTGGAACCTGATTCTTACTTATCCTCATCTCATAAGTTGTGAGAGTTCCTTGTAGTTCTTTCATTGTTAGCTTGTTGATATCCATTGTTTCTTCTATTGCTGAAACCTTTGCATCATACTTCATAGGAAGTGATCTCAAAACCTTTTGAGTAACATTTGATTCTTTCATCTCAAATACTATACCTCTCATGGTATTAGTAATCTCATCAACTCGAAGTAAAAACTTTACAATATCTTCAGAGTCTTCCATTTTCAATTTCTCAAATATTTTTCTATGAGTTTGTAGTTTTTCCAACTTTACCTTGGAATCTCCTTCATAGGTATTCCGCAACTTGGTCCACATTTCATTAGCTAAATTACATACCATGACCTTTGCAAAATTTATCTCACGTAGCCCACTCAAAATACAATTCATTGCCCTTACATTGATCTCAACCAATTTCTTGATAGTTTCATCTATCTCGAGATCACATTCAACCTTATACTCTTTTGCAACCATCTACCATAACTCATATCCTTGTGATATCAAGTAGTTTTTCATTATCATGCTCCAGAAAGCATAATTGTTACTGTCAAACAGTGAAGCCTTACTTGTATATGATCCATTCTGTGAATCCATCTATGTTATTATAGAATATTCGCTCAAGTTGTTAGCCTTTCTGAAGGAACCTTCTCTCATACCAATTGAAGAACATAATATTAAACTGAGAGGGGGGGTGAACAGTATAGCTTTCACTTTTTACTTTCTTTCCAAACCAATATCAATTAGTGTCCTTGATTGCAATAACAAAATATAGCAGTGTGCATTAATGACATAGATAGCAATAGTAAGCAAGAGCACAAATCACCACAAACAATTGAGACATAATATTTAACATGGTTCCCCCAATGTGGGGTAGTCCATAAGATAATCTCCTTATAATATTTTATAAATAAATAGGGATCTTTATCCCAATACAAATGATTACTTTGATCTGCTCAAATCTAGGCTATCCATTAATCTTCTCATGTAGGCAATCCATTGATCTGCTCAGCAATGCAATCCATTGATCTAATTAGTTAGGCAATCCACTGATCTGCTAAGCTAGGTAATCCTAATCTGATCAGGTAGGAAATCCACTGATCTACTCAGGTAGGCAATCCACTGATCTACTTCAACAAGCTCACCAAGAACCTACTCAAAATTTTCTCCAACAAGCTCACCAAGAACTTGCTCAAATCTGCTCCAACAAGCTCACCAAGAACTTTCTCAAATTTGCTTAGCAAGCTCACCAAGAACTTGCTCAAAATTTTCTCCAGCAAGCTCACCAAGAACTTGCTCAAATATTTCCCAAATATGTCCATAAATATATCCTAAAAGCCTTGTCAAAGTCTCAATCAGTCATGCACATAAGCTACCTCAAATCTGTCCAAAAATCTATCTCAAAATCCTTCCCAAAGACTCAATCAATCATGCATAAAAGTTGCCTCAAATATCATCCACAAATCTATGAAGGCAAGGCTCAATCATGAACTCAACAATGAATGGCAATGCACTCTTCAATGGATGACAACAATTATCCACAATGATATCAACTCAAATCAATCTCAACTCAACTCAAATCAAATCAATCTCAACTCAGCTCAATATTATAGAAGCATAAAGAGAATTTTTAGAGACTCAATATGTTCTATTCACAAACTCAATTTCTTTCTCAACTCAAATCATAATATAGAAGTTTGTTTCATGGAACTTGAACAACCACTTCACACAATCACTTGACTAGGCTCAATCAACTCAACTCAACCAATCACCTTAAGGAATAAATTTTTTTCACAAACCCTAGTTCAAGCATGAACCAATCAACTCAAAATGTTTCCAACAATACTCAACAATAACTCTCACATAACAATGATACTCATGTTCTCCTCTAACTCAAGTTCAAGTTCTTTGTACAAGAAATGGGCTTCAACAACAATGCTTATAAAACAAGGTTTAATTACAACTATCAAACAAGAAAACCTTGAAGCATTCAACTAACCACTTTCGAAAAGGAAACCACAATCAATCATTTTATCTCCAATGATATTTCAGAAATCGACCACCATAAACAAAGTCAATGGAGAATATTGCTCATACCATTTTGATGCCTTATTAGTTTTCCACTAAATCTGCCACACTCAACAAACTTTATTTTTCAACTTTCAATAGGGGTTAGATATCTTGATTAATAACACAACAATAATATCCAAATAACACCTTATTACTCCTACTCAATAAAATACACCATGTTCCCTCATGAAATAATTAATCCCCTTTGAAAAATAACAAAGCAACCTTCACTTTTGAATCCCTTTACAAAATTATAAATATCTCTTTACACACACCTTATTTCTCCCTCTAAGCAATTTAATTAAATAGCCCTTGAAATAAGCTTTCCAACAATATATAATATGATATAATTCCAAAAATAAAATCACCAGAAATCTCTCTTTTTCCTAAAGTGCATCACAACCTTTATTTCTCCTAGGGCAACTTTAGAAAAATAAAATATTAACTTGCCTTTGTCCTTGACAGGATTTGATCCCTCAACACCTCCTTGCTCAGCTCCTTAACCGTGGCCAAGCTGCCGCATGAGCTACAGGCTCGTTTGGGAGGGAAAGGCACCATGTGCTTCAAAACACTCCTCCCTCTCACGCAAACCAAAAATGCTTCGTGCACTCTTTCTTCCAACGCCTTCTAACACAGCCAAGGGGATTCAAAACCTTGATGTTCATTCTGCCACTTACCTTAGCTAAAATCCAATTGCCAATGCGCCACACTACCCAAGGTGACTAGGGTTTCACACACCTTCCAATTTATTCTTCGCTTCCATCACTTAATCCTCTTTTTCACGAGTTCTTTTTCCTTTCCAACAATCACATTAATTCACGAGTGCAAGCATTCAATTAATAAACCTTAGGCACCATTTTATATAGTTTTCTTCCTCATATTCGACGATGTCGACGTATTATTTTTATTTTTAATTTTTAAAATTTTAATTTTAATTTTAAATAATTTAAAATTTAAACTAAATATTTAAAATTAAATATCTCCATCACCGTGGCACCTTTTTCGATGAAACAAAAATCCAACTTGGGTTTTAAGAAAAACCCATTTCAAATCTACCATCCATAGTTTTAAATAAAACCTTTTATTTTGCCTACCTTGGTTTTCACAAAAATCCTATATATATCCATGCTCTCCAAAATATCATAAATGATTATTTATGAAGTGCTTTTGCCACCAAAACTCAATGTGATCCATGTGACATCAATGACAACATAGAATAACTCAAATTGCCAACAAATACAAAGGTTTCTATAAGAAAAAATTAGTCGTATTTCCCAAATCCATACGGTATTTCCCCTTATCTATCTTGGTTTTAAAAGGTATTATTCACTTCTTAGGCCCTTGCATTTAATTCCTCTTCTCATGATGATTTTTTGTATTTCTATATGGCATTCCATACACCAATAGTTTTTTTCAATAGTTAGGGCACTATCCAATACCCTAACCCTACTTCCTTTTTTCATAGGTTTACTACAATTTTCCTTCTTTGCAGTAATTTAGCTTCAATAGCATCCTTCGGTGGTCTTCTCTTCTCTCCAACATTCTCCTCTTCTCTATTCAACTACTTTCTTGCAATCCCTCCTACCCTATTTATGAATTTTAACTTGGATTAGAAGCAGTTATAACCATTCCCTTGGCCACTACGTCAACACCTTTGCATAAGCTTTTTACTTTTTTATTATATATATATACACGTGTCTTTTTAATGTTATGTTAGGGTTGTTGTACAAATCGTATGATCATGCAAACTTGGACTTGCATGGCATCTCCTACTGACATGTTATTTTATCTTTTTATCAGTTCTTCTATTGTACAATCATTCTCCACATTCTCCATCATAAGATTTTCTTGCTTTAGACTTGTATGGTGGCTAGCCATACAATCCTCTACACGTTCTTGACTTGTATGACACTATCATACAATCCCTTTGTCTTTGGTTGTATGTTTCTCTATTGTACAGTCTCTTTCTCGGTCTTGCATTGTATATTTATCCTCTACACTACTTCTTGTCATCCTTTGCTCATTTGTACAATAGTTTTTCGTACACTCTTCTTCATTTATATGGCTCCTAGTTGGATTTCCTTGAGCTAATTCTATTTCTAAAATTTGTGATCAAGTTCATATTCTAACTCCTTCATGAACTTGTTGAACTCATGCTTACTTTACGTAAACTTGCTCTCTTTAATTCCCTTGTAGATTTCTTCCATGGCCATGCATTTGTTTTATGCCCTCCCTTTGATTATCAAGGGAGTCTCTCTAGCTTGGAACTTCCATCTCACAACTCTAGGTGTCTAAGATCCATATGATTCTTTGGTTATTATAGATGACTTCATTAGTTTGAATGTGGCCCTCAAGGTGATCCAAATGGTCCAATATAAAGTTCACACCCAAATTTATTGTTTCTTACCTAATCAATGAATGGTCCTTGCACCCCATTATGTCCATCCTACAACCTAGGGGCAATAGGAGAAAAATATCTCCTACTTGAGCTATCAGGAGGGATATCAATAAAAATCTTCCATTGGCCAGGTTTCCTTACATCCCTACAAAAACTTGATTGTCTCCCTAAAGTGCCTAAGTTACCCTCTTGTTTCTATTCCCACAACCTACTAGATTCTCCTCAATTTTGACTACTTGGGGATAATTCTCTCAATTTTCTATCTGTAGCCAATAGTTTTCAAGTCTTTCTTCTTCCCAACATCTTTGTGTTGTAGACTAAATTAATGTTTCTCTATACTGAATTGAGAAATAAGAGTTAGTACTTGAATTATTCCCCTCACCTTCTCTCTCCTTAGATCCTTTAAATCAATTTTTCCAAGTGTCTACTTTTCTTTCTAACTTCATTCATGTGTCTTCTTAGCTATCTATTTGCATCTAAGTACTATTATACCTAGATATGGATTTGCAATTCTTGATATATTCCTAAGAGGTCAGAACTACTACTTGAATTGTTGCTTCCTCTCTGAGTCGAGGGAACACCATCACTACTTGAGTCTATCACCCAGTTCCTCTATCTTTCAATGATGTTGGTGCTTCTTCAATATCTCGACAACTTCTTCCCTACTTAGCCGATATTGTGTTAGATCCTCAAGTTCCTCTTGTGGCTAGCCTTATTACCTTACACTCTCTTTAGCTATTATTTGTTGTTCAAGTTCTACCTTTTGTTCTCTTTATCTTCTTGTTATCCATTTATCTATTCTTATATAGTTTTATCCATCTAAATCCTAGATGATTTGCATTATCATTATTGTGTTATTCCTACATAAAGTCTCATACTCTTCTTACAACTTTTGCATTTTTTCCTTCTTTCTTTGTTGTATGAGTCCAATTTGAGCTAAGAGGCTATACTCTGCCAATTCTTCGATTCTAACTTATTCCTCGAGAGTTGGTATTTCCTACTCATATACCTCTGTTCTATATGGGAATCATATGTGCACCCTTATTCTTCGTTCATTTGGGTGAGTTATTAATTCCTATTATTCTATTATAGGTTATGCTTCCTCTTCCATTTGTTGTACAAATTCCACTTGAGCTAACTGACTTAATTTTGTCAATTCCTCATTCTGGACTCGTCTTGTATCTTCAAAAATAAGCATATCCTGCTCATATTATTCCATTCTATCTGAAATTATACATACATCTATACTCTTCTTTCTCTAATATGAGGTACTAAGTCTTGTTGTTCTATAACTAGTTGCGCTTCCTCTCCTTCTGTAAATAGCCTTCTCAATCCCATATATTCTTTGTCCTATTTAAGACCTCCATTGCTTTGCTTTAATTCTTCTCATTCACAAAGCACTTCTTGTTGCCTTCTCTCTACCTTCAAAAGAAACAAATAGACATTGAGATTTTACTCTATAAGGATTTAATTATGATCCATTGATGGTTTTGGGAATCATTGTCCCATCTAGTTTCTACAACTTTACTACATCATTTTCTATTATTTCAACTACTTGGAAGGGACCAAGACAATATTTTTAGCTTACCTGGCTTGATCTCTCTCTTGCTACTATACTTCAATACCAAGTCACTCAGTTTCTATCGCCCATTGTGCCATAAATATTTTCTCATAAATTTGAATCAATGTCCCAAGCCTCTCCTCTAGTTTGTCCTAGTATCCTAACCAGTTTTCCACTGCTAACCATAAAGTGGTTTTAGGAAATCTATTGCACTACTACCTCTTGGTCATACATAAACTAGAATGACATATGATTTGTTTGCTTAAAAGTTATCCTATACATCCATATTATTGATTGAAATTTCTCCTCTCAATCTACTTTTTCTATTCTACTGGTTTTGTAGAGTGTAGATACCAAGATCTTATTCATTGCCTCTGCTTCCTCACTTGCTCTAGGTTAATACAAACTTGACAATAAATTTAAAATCTTGAACTTTGTTGTCATCTTATTAATAACTTCATTCACAAAGTGATGTCGACTACCACTTATCAATTGTGATATAATCTCAAACCTAGTGATTACTTGCTCATATAAGAATCAAGTTGTACTATTGGTTGAATTATCTGGAAGTGCCCTTGTCTCTACCTACTTTTTCAGGTATTCAGTTACCCCTATGATGTATTGACACTTCCTTTTCTAACTTATCCTAAAAGGAGCCATAAAGTGTAATCTCCATATCTCAAATAGTTCTTGTGGTTAGTACAAGTGTAATGGCATGAAATCTGCATGCAACGACTTCCCATGTCATTGGCACCTATCACATGTTTTCACATACTTTTTATCATGATAGAAGGTGGGCCACCATAGCCTTGCTAGGAGCACCTTTGTTGTAGTCACATATAGTTCCATATACCCTTTATCCAATCCCTTGTGAGCTTCCTTTAGTGTTGCCCTTACTTCTTCCATTACACATCTTCTTAGTATTCCATCTGGCCCCATATTATATGGTAATTTTGCTATCAATTGGAAAGATGTTAACTTTATAATTACCTTTCTCCTTTTTGCTATCAACATCTCCTTTGGTAGCTCCCCCATATATAGGTACTCTTCTATTGATTTATACCATGATGGTATAGCACTTATGGTAAATAACTGAGTATTAGGGAACAAATATGACCCTCCTACAAGATCTCGAGTAAATATTTGATAATTGATCCGCTATCATATGTTTCTGTTTGGGTATGACCATACCCAAAACACAAACTGTGATGAGCCACCTACTAACTCATTTGTGTATGGTTGGTTTATTATCAAGTAGATATTAATGGTCAATGTAGAAGGTAAATGGATTGTACAACATGTAGTGTCTAAACTTCTGTATTGCATACACCATTCACAAAGACCTATTCTATTATGTTGTAATTTATTTTTTCTCAAGACAACAGCCAACTTATAAAATAAATAAGCTAGTCTAGCCTAAATTTTTCTTCTTAGGCCAAAGCACATCCAATCATGAAATTAGAACAAAAATTTCTCGTCTCAATCTAGAAAAACTAGAATGGGATTGCATAAAAGCTTTACCTTCAACTCCTCAAAGGCTTCTTGATGTTCTTGTGTCCACCTAAATGAATATTATACTTTGTCAATGAATCCAATGGGTAGGATACATGGGAAAATTTCTTGACAAAAATTCTATAATATCTTATGGATCCTAGCAATATCTTCAATTAAATCATATTATATGGTTCTTATATGTTCAAAATGACATGAATCTTATCAGGATCTATCTTCAACACTTTCTTATAGACTATGTCCTAATAGCTTATCGTATGGTATCGTCATGAAAATTTTTGCTATATTTAAAGATAAATGGGCATTCAAGCATAACCTCATGCATTATTCTAATTCTAGAAAGTGCTCCTTTACCTTCTCATATATCGATCAATCATCCAAGAAAGCTTTTAAATTTCTTGTCAATATCTAATAAAACATATACAAAATAATTCTTTAAAATGTGGTTGTGATTACATAACTTGATGGCATCCTATTATAAGCATAAATACCATTCTCTACAACAAGTATTGTTTTTAACTTATCTTCCTCTGCAATGTTGACCTGGTTGTACCTAGAAAACCCATCTAGAAATGAGTAAATCTCATGTCCAACTACCTCCTCCAAATGGAATCAGTGAAGGAAATTAGGAATTGATATTTTATTGTTATTACATTGAAAATCATAAAGTCCATGCATATGTGTATAATATTGGCTTACTATTCAAAGTTATCATGATTAGTGACACCCACTTGCTCATTGTTACTTTGAATATTATGTTGGCATCCAACATATTTTTAATTTCCACATTCACTAGGGATGCATACTTTGGGTTCATTCGATATGGCCTTCTCCTTACCGGTAAGGCACCTAGGATCAACTATATCCTATGAAAACATAGCTTTGGAGGTATCCCTTTCAAATATTTGTATGTCCATGCGAAGACTTCCTTATATTGCAGAATTTTTTTGAAAGTTGTTTTCAAAACTAGATCCCAATCATCTCCACAATGAATTATATTATGCTCTTTCCATTACAAAATTTACTTCCACTGTCTTTGGTCCTTCATACTTTATGTTTTATGGCTCATTCATTTCTCTTGCTATATTTTTAAAGTGCACTAATTTTCATCAATTTCAGCATCACCAACTGTGTATTTTACAAAATTCTTGAGGAATATCCATTTTTCCTCTTCCTTGTACGTAATCTTGTTGATGCTTTCAACTTTGTCATCATTGGTTTTCTTTGTCTTCTATATCTATATATAGAGGTAAGTGGGCTGAAGTATTTCATACTCTTCAATTTTCCAATGGAGAAGTCTACTATGTGATCATTTTTCATCTTCTGTACACTCTTCGAGGTTTAACACTCCTTCCTTTGGCTTGTATTGGCTATATTCATCTAAATAACTTCTTGACTCATAAATCATCATCAAATCCTCACTAATATTTTGATTCTTAAAATTAATCATATATTTGTGTTGTCCTCTCTTAAATGTTAACCAACCCTTTTCTCATTTATCATTAACCTTGGTCATCCTTATTCATCCTCTCCCTAACAATGCAACATATGTTGGCTTTTGTATTGTAATAACAATAAAATCCATGATGAATTCCTATTCCACAATTTTCATCTTTTGAGTCATTAAGACACTTCATTTCAATACCATATTGATCTGCACCATATAACTTGAAATTTTGTGACCATAAAAGCAGACCCCCAATCTCCTTCCATGTCTTATCTGGGAGCATATTCACACTTGACCCGTCATTAATTACTTGCATTAACTTATAGTCTACTATTTTAGTGTGAATCAATGCTAGATTTTTTCCAACATTGATCATCAATACTATTGGATCAATGAATTAATCCTTCATATTTACTTTTTTTTTTGTTGGCTTTGCATTTCCATTACTTTATGTGTTTGAATTTAATTTCCTAATTATGTACAATATTGATATGGTGCTAAGAAAACTCATCACTTTCACTTCTACAATCATGTTCAACACTTGTGTTGTTAGTTCCTAAGTTGACATTTTTCCTTCTAAGCTTGATGGCTTCTTTAACTTCTTTTGTTTCACTAGTCTTTCCTGCTTAGACTTTTCTATCTCTTCTCATATTACTTTTTTTCCTTCTTACCATATTTTCTTTTCTATGGTAGTTTTGGGGTACTAATCCTTTTTTTCCTAACCCCTTGTAACAACAAGCACGTAATTATCCATTGGTTTATTTTTCATCTTCTATGTCAAGGAGATTGACATTATGCGAGTTACTCGTAGTCAACTTCTTTGAACAATTTACCTCCTTATGATAGCCAGTCCACACCATCTACACATTTGTGGAATGTTATTCCCTATTGCTCCTATTGCTTGAGTGGGATAATTCATCATAAGTGTCGACATTCTTGGAAATTAGAACATTGTATGATTGGTCTTCCATCCAAATCATACTATAATCGATTTTGGTCTCCTTGTCAATTATTTTGTTGGTACTACTTGCTTCAATGGTTATTCCTATAGACACTATTGGTCATACCTTATCCATTCCTTAGTGTATTGAGTTTCTCTTCTTCCTCTTGTATCACCATGGTTTGGTGCCTTCTTTTAAATTGAATGGATAATAGTTGATCGCATATCCTAGTACCTCGCATATGTTGCAATATACACTCTCAGGCCAGTTCACATTAGTGTGTTCTTCAGACTTACAAAATATTGCTCATATTAGTGTGTTCTAGGTTGTAGGTAGCAGTTCAAAGAAGAGATGACAATCTCAAACTGTTCTATGAAATATTTACAAAATTATGATAATTTTGATAATGTATAACAATTTTGATAAAATAAGGTTTTGCAATGTAAAATAAATCGACATATTGTAATTCAGACTAGTTTGTAGCATAGCACAAAAGTACAAAACTAGTCATTATACATAGTTAAGCTTGTTAACATATCTAATACTGGTTTTTAGATTAGATTAGTTAATCAATCTAGGACTAGTTTGTTAGGTTGCAAAACTGATTAGTTAATGCTAAACATAGGGGCGATTGGATGTTTGATATTGGTTGGTTACAATAATTGCCAGGATTACCTTATAAATACTTCCCTATTCATTTTGAAGTCCATTGTAATCTAGAGTGATCCATGATTACCCATATGTGCAAATTCATTGTGAATACAATAATTGTTGCTCCAAAAGTATGTGTGTTCTATGTGATTATATTGTGATTGCATTGTTATGTTATAGGTGTTTGATCAATATCTGGTATGAGATAGATTGGTGTAGGCTTGTGTTATGTTTATGTTTTTTAGTTGCAAGGAGTGGTTGGAAGCAATTATTGACTGGAAGATGAACACAAGTCACAAAACCCATCTGGGACTACCCATCTAAGATTATTTGTCTAAGTCTTGTTTATTATTCTACTGATGTGAGTCTATGCACTACCTATCTGACAGTTCACCCACCTATAACTACTCATCTGAGCTAGGCTACACATCTAATGGAACCCATCTAGGATCCTACCCATCTAAGCCTACCCATATATGATCCTACCCATCTAGCCCAACCTATCTAACTATACATGGCTAACATGTAACCCATATGAGGTCGTACACATTTAGAGTCTACATGTTTATACTGGTTTACCCATCTATATTAGATGTTTACAATAGCTTACATGTTTAGGACTAAATAGTGTAAGTTAATGTTAGGCTTTATAGTCAAGTTGGTTAATCCTTCATGAAATCCTATCATTCCCTTATCTCAAGAAGTCACTCATCGCTATCTACATTTAGCATCATTGCCTAAATTAACATTGGTTCAAGAAGAATACGTGATAAGGTAAAGAGGTGAAAAATAGATTTTAGGCCATAATGCAATCGAGGAAGGAACCAGATACCACTAAGATGAAGTGTACGACTAACAAGTCAAAGGATACAAATTCAAGATAAATTTTCACAACCAAAGGTGGAACAAGTGTGGAACCCTTTGAAAGACAATAATCTAAGAGAAGTACAAAAAATGTGGGAGACGTTGTTGGTGACAATGGAGGATGAATAACAAAATCAAATAGCAAACATTGTATCTAAATTTAGAAGTTAGGAGTGGATGGTAACACCTAACCAATTGGTACAGAAGAATAAATATTTGTACTAGAGCAACCACGCATGGGTTATTGGGGAGGAAGACTAGAAACACACCTCATATATGTGTGAAGGAGGTCATGAAGTAGGGACGTACTTGAGTCATGGTCTACACCACCTATAGTATAAAGGCAGTGGAATCAAACACCATAATAGTTATCA